>VDFB02281243.1:0-80607 GCA_007258455.2 Sequoia sempervirens
CTCCTTCAAGCTTCTTCCTCTTAGGTATTATCCAACCATTGTGGGTTGAGTCTTCTAGGGATCGAGTTGTATCTTCCTGGGATATTTTTCCCCCTATTTCTTCCAGATCCTTCTCACTTTCACTAGCCCTATTTCCCCTATTTGAGGTGCCTTCCTAGAATGCTTCTCTAAAGAGGCACCTTCTGGGCCCTGATCCTTCCCACACCTCTATTTAATGTTGCCAACTTTCATAATTCATCAAAATTTCTTATAATTTCTTTTATATTCAAACCCCCTCATCTATCTCTACTAGGATGTTGGATTTTTCACCTTCTTTTCCATTTACGAAGTCTTCATATACCCATATGCACACTCCTAGGGAATCACCTATCCTCACCATAGTCTCCACATTCCATAATTTTGAAGGAAGATCCACCAATTTGATCCAAGTAGGAATTTTTGTTATTGTTTAATTCCAAGGGTCGAAGCTTGATCTCCATTTTAGGTAATGGAAACTATGACCATTTAAAAATAGAGGTTTCCCATCTACTATTTCTTCTTTAATTATTGATCTACACATTCTATAAGAAAGAAAGAGTTTGGTAATTGATGGATGCTTAGCCAGTCCTTGAAATTATTTTTCCACCAAGCTTTGATCTCCTCCCTAGGGCATCCTGGGCTGCTCCACTTGGAAAAAAAAGCTTTACCCATCAGTTTGGACACTCTTGGTTCAATTGCTTCATAAGGAATTTGATACATTTTTCTTCCCCATGACCGAAAGCTCTCACCCTCGACCACTCCTTTCCCTTTACTTTGGAATTTCCTCATATTCTCTTTCCTTCTAAACAGATCTAAATCTCTTTGATTCATTCTTCTCCCAAATTCAAATTATTCTTTTCTTTTATGGCTCATTTTCTCTTCATTCCTTAGCTTGGGGTTTCCTGATCCTTTCACTTTCCAAACTTTGTTGGTGCTCTTCTAAGTGTCATTTCCCTTGTGACACCAGTTGAAGTCCGATGGTTTTCCATGACATCCTTTTTCCCAAAACCAACCATGTCTTGAGTCTTGTGTGCTCCAATTTTCCTCATTCTTCTGAGGCCCTACTACATTCCATCCTTTTCTAGGAGGCCACCTTCTGCCTTCTCCATGGAGTGTTATTCTTTGGTTGTGGTCTTTTATTTTCAAAATTTTCATCTTTCAAAAGTGTGGCTGACACTTATCCACCCAGGTTCCATTTTCAAACACTTGTTGCAGAATGTGATCTGCTTGCTCCACCTTGCCATCCTCATCCACCTTCTCTCTTGGATGGCATTCCTCCTCCATATCTCCCCATGAACTCCTTTTCACTTCTACAACTTTTCTCTCACCTTCACCACATTGTGCCATCCTTTATTCCATATCCTTGAATGTGTAACATATTGTAGGTTTAGCTACAAAACTTCTAGCATTTATCAATATTATCGATGTAAAAATATTTTCACAATTTGATAGTAGCACATGTGCTCTATGAGACTCAAAAAAATGTCACTACAAAAGTATTCAATAGGGATACTTGTACATGTTACGTACAACAACTTTGGAAGTATCAATGATAGAAAAATGTGACAATTAGAAAGCTACTTCAATTATTTGATATTATAGATTTGAACATGTAAATATGCACTCTCTTGAAGTTTATAGAAAAGAGAATCTCATAGAAGCTTTGCATCTTTAATTTCCAAATTGACTGGGAGACAATGAAGGTTATAACTTAGAAAAATTAGAGATGTTCAAGAAATTCAAATATTTCCTTGAAAGATGGTTGTAGAGTTCATTAAATCTATCCTCAAGGGTATGGTATAATTTTTGTTCATTGTTTTCTACATGACTATACTAGCTTAAATATAGAATAAAATTATATAATAATGCCCATGGAAATCTCCTTTTGTACATCTAGTTGTCATTTTATTAGAGATAAAGATGATTTAAAATGGATAATAAAAGAACAATAAATCTCTATTAGCAAACACCCTCTTGGTGCCATGGATATGGTTGATATTTATTGATGGAGTGGGTGAATAAAGTTTTTCAATAATTCCAATAACATAACGTCAATTTGCCTCCAACTACCCCTCTTGGAAATACATGAGGAATGGGATATTTATAGATTTGTTGAGGATAAATTGAGGGTTAATATTGATTTAGAATGGGTGGTTAGGATTGATTGAGATAAAATTTGAAATTGAATTTTAGAGGGAGGAGGAGGGTATGTGCAGGATCATCATGGAAAAAATAGGCCCTTAAGTGGAAAAAAATTTAGAAAAATAAAAGTTAGGAAACTTGACATAAAAATTTGAATAAGTTATTTATATTATTTAAAAAATATGTAAGAATTGAATTTGTAGCAAATTGAATGTAGTTTCTAAACTACTAGGTTTTTTTTTTCAAAAATCCTATTTGGTGAAAAAATTGAAATTTTAATGCAAGCATACTTAAATTTTAGGGGAAAAAAAAGAAGTATGTGTCTATCTGACCACTCTAACCACAATAAAATGATAACATTTTTTTTATAAGATTTTAGATATAAGTAGAGGACTCATGTCTCGATGTGATGCATATTTTTTTATAATTTTTTTCCAAGTAAATAATTAATTATGAATTTTTTATTACAATTTTTTAAAAAATATAAAAACTCGTATGTTTGACCACCTTAATAATCCTATAGTATGTGAAGCATAGAATGTGACACATGTCTTGGATTCAAAAAATGTGATACTGTTTGAAAGCTATAGATTTTTTCAATCAGCCTATCAATCAGGACTTTAGTCATAATTTGAATATAAAATGAATAATAATTACTTATTAAATTCAAAGTAAAGCATAATTGATATTGGTGGAAAGCTGAGAATCTCCTGTAAAAGCCCTTTCATTTCATGAATTTTGGGTAAAAAATAGTCGTAAGCCACATACCCATCATATTGCCACTTTTTGGCCCATCATGATCCTGCACATACCCAGGAGTTAAATGCTAGTAAGTGGTGTATGGAAGGTTGGAATTTATTCGATTAAGTAGATGGTTGGGATAAAAAATTAGTTTGGAATTGGATACAAGGTAGTTAAAAAAGGGTGGAAGGATTTATTTGATGGTGAGGTTGTAGGATTGACTTAATTTTGGATTGATGAAATGTAAATTATTTTAATTTTTTTTTTTATTATGGATGAAACATGATTATCTATTAATGGAGATAAGATGGAGATTTAAAATACTTAATCTAATAATTAATTATTTTATTATTTAGGAGAAAGGGATGTAGAAAATTATTTTAATTAAATAAAATATGTTTTATTTAAATAATCTAATTATGAAGAGAATCTTAGAGATTAAATTCTAATTACATTTTTTCCTTGATGAAAGATGACATAATCAGTATATATATTAATATAAAAAAATTATATTTGGTACAAAGGATGATTATCTTGCAAAATACATATAGTGATTTACAAAGAGATACAAGAGAGACCACCAATGTCAAATTGGTAAAGAAGAGGAAAATAAATAATCAGAGGGACACTAATTAATCCACACAACTCCAACTAAAACTTGGTACTTAAGGGGAAAGTAAAATAGAAACCAATAAATGCATATCATCTTCTAGATATAAAAAGAGAAAATTTATAGCATTGAAATAGTAAGAAATATCAATGATGATGGAATCATTCAGACCAAGTCATAGACAATCAATATAAAGAATAGTTTCATTTAAAGAATAAAAAAAATCCCAACTTTGAATAGGAACCATTATCAAAAAACTAATTCTCTAGCTCATATTCTAGAGAAGATAGTGGCTAGACATAAGTATTAGTAAGCACAATAACCATTACATGGTCAATTAGGATATCCATACAACTAAATCACAAAAGGTCAAAATAATTTCTCATAAGCATACAAACCACCATAAGAAGAGGATTATCATCAACCATGAAAAGGCTAAACAACCCACAACATCATAAACAATAAAGTAATTTTCCTTAAATGGAGTTGGCCTAACCACTATACAAGCAGGATAAAGTGTGGGAATAATTTCTTGAGTACAAAAACACTTAATAAGATGTTACTCTTGTGTTGAATAATCATTTTTCACATGGAAACCAATGGTAGAAAACCAATTGAAATATAATGTACCCAATATTTGCACTAATCATCAAAGAACAATTTAGGAAAAGAAATATGGGATCAATAATGATCTATAGAAATAAATTTCATAACACCAGCCCAGAGGTGAGTGTTGTGCATATGGCCCACACAGCCCATTCAAACTGGGGACCCCCTCTTTCCTTTTCACCTTTGTTAGGTTGCTTTCACTTTTTCCTCATTTTGTGTACCCCTATTTCTGAGCCTAAATTGGTCACATGTAGTAAATTCATCAAATTCCACCTGACCAAAATCACCTATCCAAAATTTCTTGTCTTTTTCCTTTACATATTTAAGTGTATGGGTTTCTTTCTCACTTTTTCTGCTATGTCCACCAAGCCTTGTGAACCCACATTTGTGGGTCTCCTCTTGTGGAATTTCACCATCTGATCGATGCTATCTAGCGGCCAAATTTGGGTATCCACCGACATGGTGAGTTCCACATCAACCCTACCACCTGGGTCTTGATCGAATGACTGCACCAATTTAGGTTTATGCATGCCACCAACCCAGTTACCCATCATACCTATACTTAATGCACTCCATTAGCTCCTGCACACATGAGATCCTAGAGGAGATTCAACCCAAGTTTTCTTTGGATTTCCACATTATTTCTAGGTAATTTTGTGTTTAAAGTTTTAAGAAACATTTTCTTCACAAGTTAGGGTTTTGTAAATGTTAAAATCTTGAAAAAATAAAACCCTAGTTTATTGTGGCTCCCACCAAACCCTCTCAAACTCTTGGCCTGTGCTTACAATTTTTCCAACATTTTGAAAATCTCTCAAAGTGAGTTAAACCATTTGTCTACACTTGTTCAGAACCCCATTCTCCTCTTGTCATTCTTTGAATGGTGGGAACACCCATGTGGCCTACCCTGTTGCCCTCGCTATCCTTATCGATGATTGAAAATCTTGAAGAATATGGTAGTCCATGATCCCATATGGGAATTCACATCATGTGAGATTCTACCTATAGGAAGCCCCCATCCCATCACCATTTGATTAGCAGAAGAACCCTAACATCATCATGCATTGTGGGCCCCATCTATATTGTTGTCGTGAATGAACCAATCCCAATAATAATTGAAATTCACTAAATTTTAGATGCTCTATGGGTTGCTTCATGTGATTCGCCACCGCTCGATCATTGTTGTTTAATAGTGAGGTTGTCATGTCATCCCACAACATGGACTCCACAATATTGATCTCCTTCCCAACTTCAAGGAATTTTGAGCAAAAACACCAAGTCTAAAGTGTGCATGCAAGTGAACCTATGTGGGTGGCTAGTCATTAGAGATTCATCTACTCATCACTTCTATCTGACAATTGGGTGCCTGTGTCCTCTCACATTGCAGACTTTACAAGATGGTTTTCCCTTTCCTAAATTTTGAAGTTTTCCATTGCCAAACCTTAGTTCGTACGGTCATTGCAGGCCCACCTATGTGGACTGCCATTTGTGGACCTTCATCCCCATATGGTTGTTACTTAATAGTGAGAACTTGGAGGTGTCTCAATGGTTGAATTCCTCACTCCCAAGGTAGATTAAACTTCAAGGCATGATTCACAATGTCCGAATGTAGAACTTTGCATGTAGGCCTCTACCTACCCAACATCATTGTTTAATAGGAAAACTTTGGGGGCTTTCCACTCTACAGAGCCCACATTCTTTGTACTTGCATGAGATAGAAAAGGATAATTTAATGAAATGAAATAATTGAAGTGCATCATCACACATTTCCACACTTTCCAAGTAACCTTGCAAGGAATTCATTCATCCAAAGTGCATTGCAAAAAATTCCCTACAAGCAACTACCTATAGGATTTCGTGGCCCTAGCGTCATTTTTCTCTTGGTTTCTCCAAACTGCTCCTAATGGATTCCACTTAGGGGAAACCTACACCCCTAGACCCACATTTGCATATATGACCTGAATAAGCTCCAAATGACTAATGATGATGAATTTCACGATCTTCTAAGGGTATGTAAGTGGATTTAACTAGGAATTTAAAAGATTTAACTAAGATTTGTTCTATCAAATTTACAAGACATTTATTGTGCCTTTGTGTGCAAGATTTATGGAATTTGTTGAGGGATCATCAAGGAAGTCTACAAGAAAAAGATGACAAGGGAAATAAGCCTACAAAAGTACCAAGGGGAAAGGAAGAAAGGGAACAAATGAAGTACCAGTTCCATGGGGTGGAGTGCACTTCCAAGGCCTCCTCCACCTAGGACACAGTGTTAGATACATACCTCAAACACATAAATATTGATGAATTCAAGCAAAGGGTGATGGTCAACCCTATCATAGAAGATACACAAAGGATCAAATGAAATGGTATTGTGAAGGAAGCCAACTTCCCTCCTAGCTTGGTTTCTCTAGAATTGGTCATGGCCTACCAGGAGTGTTACCACTCTAGCCAAGAAATAATCGATAAAGAAGGAAGAGTATTGGCATGTACTTTTATGCTAAGTCTATAAGCAGGAAATTCAACATCCTAACATTTGACAAGATGGAAGAAACAAAGAATGAATTTGCTTAGAATGTTTGGCAACATGACCCTCTTAAATGTAAGAGAATGATAAACTAGCATTGGTTAAAAGACAAGAAGGTAAGTGACAACAAAGTGCCTCAAAAGCTATTCAGAAGTGATTTCTTTGAGGAGTACCATGATCTAGTTACTCTCTTGAGTAAGGTAATGGGCCTACCAACTGTTGAATTCTTTGAAGAATGGATGTTCTACTTCAGTGAAGAAATCATCTAAGGTGAAATCAAATTCCACTGGACCAAAATGAGAAGTGATAACTTGCACAACCAAATTTTGGTCATGAAGAAAACCTCCTAGTTCTACATGACATCATATCTAGTCTATCTCCTTGTAGAAAAATTCTTGTACAAAGAACTCTTCTATGTAGGAACATTGGGGACAAAGAAGGGAGATCTCAAAGTCTATGACTACTATCCCTAGTTGCAGTATAGAAACTTCAAAAGAGAATACAAAAGAGTGAATGATGCCTTCATTGGGCACATAATCATACTCTTGGGAGGAGATTTTGAGAGAATGGTATCACATAATGCTATGATTATTATAAAGAGATTTGGTATCTATTCATCTACTTCCCAAAGTTCACCTACATCAGAGCATAAAGGTTCTTAGGAAGGCCCTACCAGTTACCACACTACCCTAATGACTGGATCATCTTGTTAGAGGTTTCTTGACAGTTACAGACTACCCATACCTTATTAAATGATAAACATAGAGTTGGGGTTCGATATGCCCTAACCTTTAGAAAAGGAATATATTCTTGTCTTGCTACCCAATGCACTGTATATTTAGACAAGTAGTGAGCAAAGTATAACTTAGGCCTTCACATAGATAGAGGGAGGGTGGACCCTCATGGAAAATTCAAGAAGTGGGTTGGGAGGGAATACACCCATTAACCTTACATTGAGGAATTCTAGGCCAACTGCAATGATGAAAAAGAGGTGCAAATGCAACACAATATGAGGAAGACTACTTAGTTTGTAAAATTCATCAATTTATTTTTTGCTCCTAACTAGATAGTTGAGGAAGACAACATTATGGATGATAGATACCATGCCATGGTTAGGATACCCCTACTTGTTATTGATTGGAATGAGGAAGAGGTCACTAACCTTAACATTCTTACATAGACCATTGAGAACAAAACAAGACAATGGGTGGATACACAAATAGTTCAACTCAAAGACTAGGGTGCAAAATTGACATATGGAAAGCTCAAGGATGATCATGAAAGTGAAACCAATAGTGGCACAACCATTGGTTTATCAAGAGAAGCTCCCAAGTCCACACTTGTCACAAGGTCCAAGAAAAGAAAAGATACATCGAAGTACAAGCCCAAGCATAAGGTATACTCTAGGAAGAAAACCAAGGGGAATCCATCAAAAAGGACAAAGGGAATGGGGACATTTGTGCTTGAAATGCCTACTATTTAAGAGGAAGATCCTCAACATAAGAAAAAGAAGCTAAGCAGTTGTGCTCACCACCTACCACTTCCATTCTCTTTGCTACCGTCATCATGACTCCTCCACATTATGCTTCCAAGGCTTTTCTCATCTCATCTCTACCATCCATGGACATCTTAGTCCACCTCACCTCTGCCTCACTGACTGCTAGTATTGGTGCTTGACTCCTCCTCTTCGAATAACTCCCCACTATCATCCTCCTCTCTCATGTCCCCACTACCTACATTTTCCCCTCCTGCCACCTATTCCCTCAACATCTATGGCATCACTGATCTTATCAAAGGAATTCATGGCATATATGTAAAACATGTCTATCGAGTTTTCTAGGGTAACACTTGGGCCCAAGGTCCAAGTGCTATTAGCTCAACTAGTTTCCGCTCTACCTATTCCCTTGCCACCTAATGAGCCACCCAAAATGGAGGCCACAATGCAGATTTTAGAAGAAATAGAAAGGCTTAGTGCAGAGAAAAATAAATAGGTTGCAAAGAATATAGTTGATGAGCCCGAGGATTCTGATTGGGACGAATATTTTGAATGCATAAAGGGAGGATTGAATATAAACCTAGAAAAAGTGGCTTATGATGAAGAAGGACTGCAAACCTCCAAGGAGGAAGAGCTTGATGAACACTATGTGGTGGAAGCATTGGATTAGGAACCAAAAGAAGAAGCACACCCAAAGGAGCATCGCTCTGAAGAAGGGAAGACAAATGCAGATCCAAATGTCGAAATATTTGAGGAACCTCCATAGATTGGCCAAGATAAGGTCATAATGTAGGGATAAATGCCTCCAACAAAGGAGGAAGAGAAAGATAAAGAAGGAGAAGAAAATTCACCAAAAAAGAGCCCTGAGCTTAGGAAAAACATTGAAATTGAACAAGAGGAATATAAGGAGAAAAGAACCAAGTCCCTGGAGAGGAATTTTGAGGATCATCCCAAAGCAACAAAAGGTGCACAATTAAAAGGGGATGTTGATGAAGAGAATGTCGAGATCATTGACCTTGATAAAGGGAAATCCACACTAGTAGAGGAGATAAATGAGGAGGAAAAGTAGGATGAAGAAGCTCCTAGTGATGAGGAGGACAAGCCTCAAAAGGAAAAATAAAAGGAAGGTGATCATGAATCACCAAAGGGGAAAATAAAGGTTCTCACTTGGTTGGAACTAAAGAAGAAGGCTCTCGTGGTTGCTGACCCCAAGGAAAGATTTGAGGCCATTCTATCTAGAGCTCAAATAAGGACTTGGAAGGAAAAGAAGTCTATGATCACTCTCATATCACGGTCGATGCCTCTGGATCAAGGACACTACAAATTACTATGTCGGTAGTAGGAAAACATGCAAGTGGTATTCAAGGGCAGGATTAACAAATATCTACTATTAATCTAGGCCCGATGACTCAAGATAAAAATATCGATGAATTCCAAGTGTTTGTTTCCACCATCATACAATAGATGAATAAGGAACAATCCACCAAAGAAGAGCTAAAAGCACAAGTGGTAGACCTCACCACTTATATCCAATAATGGACAGCCATAGGAGAAGAAGCTCCAATGGAACCATCTACTCTTGCTCTCCTCTCTAAGGAGGAGTTGAATAAAATGGAAAAGATGAAAAACTGGAGTACGTCCATTTGTAGACTAGTTCAAGAGGGTGGCTAAAAAGGGCAACAAGGGCATCCATTATATTGTCAGGGCGCATAATCACTTTCTGGCCCTTGAGAAGGTGATTGAGCTAGATATTGATACATGCAAATAATTCCTAGAACTCTATAGGATTATGTACCCCAAGCTACAATGCATCCTAAAGCTATCTCTGGGGGTCAAGGAGCAAGAATTGGCTTTGCTTAAGGAAGATCATGTCTTGCTTGATGATTGGTTGCATACCCTCGAGTTCAGGAAGGTGATTATGGATAAGTCATTGGTGGAATTGGAGGATATCTATGCTAGTTTTGTTTCCCACTTGGATGAGGTAGATGACTTCCTGAGGTTGGTGATGGATTATGAGGCTCCCGCTTTAGAAATAGATCTAGAGAAGGTCAAGCATGAATTCCTCATATGCATAAAGCAAGGAGCCAATGATACAATGTTGGCTAATCTTATCAATTTTTCTTCCTGGGCTTTCTCAAAGTCAAAATATATGGTAAAGGAAAGAGATAAATATGTGAAGCATCATGAGGAAATGTTGAATGACTTCAAGGGAATCACCTTGCAAATAGCGAAGACAAATTTTGCAGAATGGAACAAGCTCTGGGCTATGATCGAGAAGTCCGTGAAGTATGCTACTCTCCAAAAGAACATTAGAAGTCTAGTTATAGATGATGAATATTTGACAACATAGCCATAAAATTTAGAAGTCACTACAAGACAAAATAGACTACAAGACGAAATAGCAAAAAAGACAAAAGTCTATTTTATATTGCCATATATTTGGGAGTAGATAAAACCCTAATTTAAAATGAATTTGAGGTACACAATGTAAATGAATCTTGTCCATTCATTTTTCTTTTGGAATACTATAAATAGGGGCATCCTCTCATTTTCAAGGAGAGAGATGAGTTGTTGTAAAGATATGTTGCTGCAAAACATATAAGAAAAGCATTGGTTTGATGGTTTCTTGCATATTTCTCTCATGTGTGCATGATTCTATCTCCAAGTATTATATTTCAGAGTTTTTGTTCTAGTTTTAAGTTACTTTTAGTCATTAGTTTATGTTGTGCTTTAATGGTGAAGTATGTTGCTATGTTTGATGTCTTCTTAGCTCATACTTTTTGCTATTTATTGCTGATAAACTATTGTGTAGAGTTAGTTTCAACATCATTTACATTGTTGCACTTTGTAATGCCCGTCTAAATAACCTAAGAATGTTGCAAAAGTGATATAAAAGTGTAATAATTTTTTTAAGTTTAATTATAAGTTAATTAGTTGCATACATTCTTAGGTTAAACGATGTTACACTACTTTAAGTTTTCCATAAGCGACTTAAGTATTTCGCATTGCTAATTAAATCATAACATAAAGTAAACATTGCATATTAATTAAATTTTCCATTCAAGATATAATGATGTACAAACATTTTTCCATACATTGCATTGATATAATATTACATTACTCATCCATCTGATGAGGTAGTTCAAATGATAGATACAATTTACAATTACATTGATCACCTCTTATACAATTGAGGGATGTTTTCAAATACATGTTTACAAAATACAATGATGAAAGTATAGAAGAAGTCCATGTGCGAGCTCTCCATCCATGAAGTGCTCAATGCTACGAACAAACTGGGGACCCAACGGAGTAAGGTGCACGTTCCACCCAACCATGTGGTACCCGTAGGTCCACCCCCCGTGCTAGGAGATAGTAATAAGGTTACCTAGACCTAATCTACTAACCCTAGACACTAGTACATACAAACTATTGGTTACATTGCTTCCAGATTTTGACAATTGATTGAAACACAAACACAAGGTTTAACTGTTATTCTAGGTGGAGTGTCATCACAACGATGCAATGGTTACCCTGGTGTTTCTTCCTAGGTCCCGGCCCCCAATCCTTGGGTTACCCTGGTAACCTCTTACGAAACCTGGCCCCTATTGCATACAGTTGTGGAATCGAATGTCCTCTTAAGGAAACGAGACACCGATTTGCCATTCCAGGCCTTCTCAACTTATACTCATAACTGTAGTAGCTTATGAGTCATAAGTGAGGCAAAATATCTTGTTAAGTGTTTTAACTCTAACTAATGTGTCATTTAATTATCTCTGAGTTACTAACTATTTGTAAGTTAACCTAACACCACTTTGTGTGTCGGCCCTTACAAATAGCCACTCCCCTAAACATAACATAGGAAGACTATGTCCTCTATCTAAGGTTTACAAGTGTACACGTAGCCAAAATCAATATAAAAGACTAAACACGTTTCAATGAACAACAATCAATGTTCATAACTCAGGTGTCAAACCACCAAACAAAACCACGTATAGATACTTAGAAATCACATGATATTTTACTTATCAATCACACTCCCCATTAACGGTTGGTCTGGAAGACTTGATTTTAAGAGACTTCCCAATTTGCCCAATCACAGAAAGAAATAAAAATAATTTAAAGCAAATTGAAATAAATTAATGCATCTACTTTAGGATATACTAAATCCTTTCAAACAATATATTTTGCATATATTTAAATCAACTTGATTAAAATTTTATAATCAAACATTCTAAATTATAACTTTCACAATTTTATATATAAAATAAACATCAATTTGTCAAAATAACATAAATAGAAATCAACTCAATAAAAGATCTATTTTGAAAACGATAAATAAATAATAGTCTTATTTAATCTGTTCTCTTAATTTTTCCAAATTCACATAAAAATATATACTATATTTTCTCTTTCGATTTTACAATGTTAAAAACATCTATTGTTAATTTTTTTTAAAAAATACCAAATTCTCATTGATTATTCTAATATAAAACCACCACTTAAATATTTATATTTAAATCATTGTTTTATATTATTAAATATATCATAAAACAAAAATAATAAATTGCATGTAATAAAATTTCAATCAATTAATAAACTTATATAATATATATTATAATATTATATAATATATTATATATAAAATATATATTAAAAATATATATAATATAAATAGAAAATTAAAATTTATATTTATTAAATATTAAACAAAAACAAAATTAATATTTATATTCATTAAATATTAAACAAAACAAAAATTAAATTTTATTTCTTTTATGCACTGCACACTTAGCAGTGTGCGCAGCCCTCACAGGAGGATGCGCTGCCCCACAGCAGCCGCACCCTCTCACTGTGGGAGCGGCGGCTGGGAGGTAACCTCCCCCACCGACCACATAAAATAAATACGAATTTTATTTTTTTTTTTTTTTTTATAAAATTTCGGATTAAATTCGTTGTACGGCGAATTCTTCCGTTTTTTTTTAATATAATTTGAAAATTTTCAAAGAATTTTCTATAATATTCACAGCAACATAAATATAAATATATATATTTTAAAATAAAATATCAAATGAATCTTCATATACAGAATTTTCTGATAAAATTTTCTACAGGAATTATGAAAAGGAAGAAATTGAAAGAGATAATTTTCTGTACATTATATTTTCTATGTAATAGTTTCACCTGGAAGTAAAACTCCATATCTTCTTCAAATCTAACATAAAATTTAACATAAGAATTCTTCGTTTTTACTCTTCTTGATTTCTCTATATATTTCTTCTTTTTTTTTAAAAAACAATTTAATAAACAGAAAGAAATCAAATTTCACAAATTATTTTATAAATTTCCCAGAAGAATTTACAGGAATCACAAAATAATTATTTTCTCAAACAATCTTTTTTTTAAAAGAAATCAAATTAAACAAAGAAAGAAAAATAACTGTTGTCTGTAACTTTGAGATTTGGCTGTAGAAAAGAAAACCTCTGTAACACACAAATCCCCAAAAGCTTTTCCAACCAGCACAAATGATTCTCCCACCAAAGGATCTTTCACCAAGAAAAACATTAGATACAGAGAGATAACAACTTCTAAGAATAATGATTTTTTTACAGCCAGAGAATTTTTTTTTACAAAAGCTTTTGATAATTTCCCCGTAAGGAAATTGAATAACCCCTCTGGAATTTCCCGAGATCCACAATAACCTCTCCGTAACAAAATTTTCAACAACCCAAATTAATGCCACTTACACACTTGTCAAGAAGTTGTAAATATCTTCTCCACAACTTCTCCGCAATTTTAGCCCTTTTAATTTTGCATGCAAATTTCAATTTTTACATAATTTAAATTTTAAAAACCAATTTCCATTCACATTCATTTTATTTTATTTATTTATTTTTAATTTTCTAATTCTTTTAAATACAATATAATTTACACACTTAATAATTTAACTTAATTAATTTATTTATTTAATTAAAATAGTTTAAACTTTTTAAGACCAACTATTTAACCAAATAAACTAACTAATATATTAAATTATCAAGTAAGTAAATTTCAATCATATTTAAATATTAATTAAATAACAATAATTAAAACACAATAACTAACATTTAAAATTAACGAATATTTACCTTTTTCAGAATGATTTAACCAACAGAAAATACAATACAACCTATGACTCAAAACTGAAAACTGACAATGTACTAAGACCAAGGTTAAAGACTAAACTAGGATAAACCTAACTACTATCTCCCGTTCAACATTTTCGTTGAGTTTTGACACGCTCAGACCTGATTACACAAGTGGAGTCGGTGTCATGTACCTGCAAATCCTGCAACCAAGCAAATAACGTGCATACATGTATATATATATATAAAGCATTAAACAGAAACACCATGCAGAGAAAATCACAGATATCGCAGGGCACTCGCAAGCGAGTGATGCGATTCCGTTCTCCACACCAATACACTCACAACAAACTGACGAAATAAATGTTGTTAGTCCATCATAAGCATGTACATATCAATAAACAACAGAAAGTAAACATCTACGCTAAATCATATCATATCTGAAAACAATAATCACCAAACAAGTAACATCATATCACAGAATAATCCACCATCGCTCAAAACCAGCGATCAAAGTATCCAACAAAACATCATAGGTCTAACAGTATGAAAAAGTATCAACAAAAAGCATAAGCATAAACGGAGGGGTACTACAAAAGGTCTCACCTTAGGGAAAATTGTGCTTGACATCACCAAGAGAGGACTAGTCAAGGATAAAAGATTTGCAACTTAGGGAATGCAAGTCGTAGCATCACCACTAAGAGGAAGTCATATGCCAAGAAAGGTCGCGCTCTTGAGAAACATCAAACCCAATGTCACTTCTAAGAAGACACATCACATGAATTGAGATCACACTTTGAATAAAAAGTTCACACTTCCTAGGAGATGTTTGCTATCATCACTAAGAAGGGAACATGTAGAAAATGAACCGAGGATAATATGCCCCCCACTTAAAATATCAACGTACTTGCTATGTTGGTATTTTAACTAGAAAGAGAGAAAGAGAGGATTCTTGGAAAGAATGTACGCCTCCCAAAACTAATTATCTTTTCCCCCCAATCATGGAGACAAAGAAAACCACCAAGAACTATCATGTTGCTGCCAAGAGAAATATGGTTGCACCTAATATTGCCACCATGAATGGCAATGAGCAAGACACATAAAGCTACCAATGCCACATAGTGATGACCAACATGATAAGATGAAAATAATTATTAATTAGAGGACATAGGTGCATCAAAATAAGGAAGAGCACCATAATCCTTAAGATGTTGAATTTTATTACTCAAAGACTTGCATTCATTAGTAGAGTGACCATGAACTTGATGATATGCATAAAATGAAGTTTTGTTGTAAAATTTCTTTCATGTTCTTGGAGGGAGAGAGATCAAATGAGCTTGGAGAAGCTCTGTCAATTCTCTTGATCAATAGTAGAAGACATTCCTTTCTTTTGTGAAAGAGATATTTCTTGCTTACTACAAAGTGTCATACATACACAAGACTCTTGGGTGATCCCACAATACCGGTTTACAATTTTTGGCCAAATAGGACACTGAACTGATTTTTTCTAACTAAATCTTCACTTTCGGGCATCTATAGCAGCTAAATCATGAGGAATTTGAAGATGATGCAAACTAGTGATTTGTGACATATTGTCTGTAGATTATAAATATATTTTTGTCAAAAATTTGGAAATCAAATTGCACTTCTTTTTCCATCTCCTTTGAAAACTAGTTTTTTCAATAAACACCATTTTTAAGGAGTGATGCTCACCGTATAACACAACTTTTTTTCCATGAAGGATAAAATTCTATTTTTTCAAATTTAGATTTGTAACTATGATATCTAGTGCTTCCAATTGGTTTCATAGTTTTTTATTGAATATTCTTTCCTTAATCAAGTTTCAAAGTCAAACCAAGTATAATTCAGACATGCCGGACTGTATAACACAACTTTTTTTGTATGTATCAAAATTCAATTTTATTTTTTTTGGATCAAGGACTTCAATATCTGGTGCACTCATATTTTTAAGAATTTTATTTTTATAATATTCTATTTTTCCACATGTGCAGAACAAAGAGCTTGATTTTTGGTGAAAAACCTACATTCATAAGAAATAAAAAAATAAATATAATAATTAAATTAAATTTATTTAAAACTATATTTGTTGAGAAGCTTATAATAAGGACTGCATACTTACAAAAAATAAATTTTAAATGAATTCATTTGATCCCCAAAAAGGTAAATCAAAAGTGGTTTTTAATCAGCATTTTGATAGGTGTAAAGGAGACTCCGTTATAGGTATGGTTTAAAACTAGCGGGGTTCTATCCAAGGGGGTTTGATGTAAAGTAGTTTGATCAAACCCTCTTCAATTGGAATGCTTTAAATAGAAATTTTTAAAGATTAAATCATTATATTTTCTAAAAATATGTAATTTTAGCAAAAATCAGAATCTCTTAGAAATTGTCAACCAACTTTGTGGGATCACCCTCTTTAGATTTTGAGATTTTGTACTCTCCTGTAAAGGAGGGTGTAAAATCTCAAGAACCCCAATCATTACTAATACATGTGTTTGAATATTTCTTAGGAGTGTTTTGTGTGATGACATTGATATTAAGCGAACATTTCTTTAATGATTTCATTTCTTTCAAAGGACAATAACTAAGACCACTAGTTGTTTCTTGTGTGTTAGGCTCTATAGGGACATGGATACCTTGTTCTCTAGCACCACATCCTTTTCCATTATGACCAAGTTGTTTTAAAGGCTCATAACCTCTTCCACAATTTTTTCCATTTCTTTTGCATTTGGTTGTTCCTCATGATCACACTCCTCATATGTGGTTGTGTAATTGTTGTTTTCCTCTTCTTTGCTAAAAGTTGTGGAATCACATGCTTTTGATGACTCAACTTGTGTGGATAGTATAGAATCTTCTTTCTACTTTCTTGACTTTAATTGTATAATCTTGGGTTTCCCATTGAATTTAGTTGTGAAATCTAATGATCCCCAATGGTCTTCCGACAACATTGTTATAGGTGAAAGGTACTTATCCTTATCTTCAACTTGTAAAGGTTCCACTTTTCTAGTTGTTGTCAATATTGTAAGGATTTTTAATTCATATTTCAATTTGCAAACAATTATGATATGATTGTAGGTCAGCTTTAATTGTGTAAACCTCATTTTGATAAGTGTACTTCACTAGACGATGGAACATTGAAGGCATCACATTAATTGCATGAATCCAAGGTCTACCTAAGAGAACATTATGAGAGTTATTGAGGCATGACATGAATAGTAGTTTTCCATGTAACCCTACCAACTTTAACAAGCAAAGTTATCACACCAAATGGTTGTTTTCCCACATCAAATCTACAAATAGATAAAGAATTGGGTTGAATTTTACTCTTTTCCACTCCAATCTTATCTAAAAGTTTTAAACTACAAACATTAAGTGTCAAACCATTATCAATGAGAGTACGTCTTATGCCACACTTGATACCATTATTGTTAATACTAGCCCTTATCATCAAAGCACCATTTTGTTTTAGCACTTCTAATGGAGGTAACTCATCTTGATGAAAGGTAATGTCTAAGTTGATTGAGTTCATACCTTGAATTAGGGATGCTACATCATTTGTTTGCGCACTAGGAGGGATAACAACTTGTTGCAAAGCATTTTGAAGTATGCTATGATAACTAGGTGATGCCTGAATGAGATCCCATAAATAAATCTTAGCAGGAGTGATGCAAAGTTGTTCCACAAGATCATACTCCTTTCCACTATCAAAAATCAAACGAGGAACACTAGGCAAGATAGGTTGTGAAAGTGGTAATGAAGTAGGTATGGTTTGTGGTTGCCTATTGCTCCTTGTGTTGTATGTGTGAGTAGCGGTATTATAGCTTGGTTGTTGTGAAATATTGTTACAAGTGAGTTGTCTTGCAAAATCTAAGATATGTCCTGGAGGTTGTGGTTGGTGTTGTGGTGGTCCTATGATAAGAAGTGGCTTAGGAGATGACTTGGGAGGTCCTATAATTAGAGGAATCTTAGAAGATCCAATAAGTAGAGGACTCTTAGGAGGTCTAAGAGGAGTGTTGGGAGGTCCTATAATCAAAGGAGATCTAATTTTCAGAACCTCAACAAATTCATCCTTATTTTGATGATCTTTTAGTGATGGGGAGTCTAATGTTACCTCGTTATCTTCATCTAAGGAAACCACTTTGCTATTGTTTGAAAGACATGTATCAATGCTATCATCCTCTTGCATTATGATATCTTCCCTAGTAGGATAGTTTTTAAGAGAGGAGAAAACAAAATTTTCATGGCATTTAATGGCTGGGTCTTTTAAGATATCTTCATCACAAGTAGCGGAGGTATCTAGAGAAGAACAATCATGATTTTCTTGCTTATCAATGATTGCATCCCCTTGTTCAATATTGTGTTCCCAAATAGTAGAAGAGAAACAAATAGGATTCTCATGGCTCTCAATGATGGGTTCCTCTAACACCAAAATGTCTTATTCACAAATATGAGAGATATTGGGAGAAGAACAAACTTGATTGTCATGATTGTCCAAATTTGTATTCTCTTTCACTAAGCTAGTTTCACGGGAGAGGGATCAATGAAAAACAAGAAAAGAGGGGAAAGTATTTCATATTCATATGATTGTAACAACAATTTCTTAGAGTATTCAACAAGATCTGAAAATAGAACATGAAGTTTGATAACAAGATACTTTCTACATATCTGAAATGCAACATTTTTTTTTTTTCAATTTGCAATGCCTAAACTAAATGAATGATTAGTCCTAATTCATAAAATAGAAATTCTCAAAAATTGACAGACTGAAACAATAGTTTACCAGCAAGTTTGGGAAGTGCAGAGGACCACAAAAATGCTCATAAAATTTAGTTTTGATGTATCCTCAAGGAATCATTTTCCCAAGGGAGAATGGGTCCTTGTACAAGGTTTTTAAAAATAAAAATGTAAATTCTAAATTGTTTGTGTTCTCTATTCCAAGTTGCAAATTGTGGTTTCAATGACATAATTTTCTAGATTTAGGTGTCCTAATGCAAATTAAATTAGTGATAAATGATGAAAAAAGTGACACTTTTTGAAATGCAATTTTGACTAAATTTGTGAATGTAAATGACTAAAAATACACTAATTTATGCAAGTACTATGCAAAATCAATGTAATATGTATGCAAATTTTTTTTGGATTTTTTAGATTTTAAACAATGCAAAATGCAAATTTAAAACCCTAGATAAAATGAAAACTAATGCAATTTTGACAACCCTAGATGAAATGCAAACTAATGCAATGCAATGCAAACTAGTGCAAATCTTAGACCTAGGGTTTGAATGAACTCCAATTTCAAAAAAATTATTGTGCAACAACGTCAAGTTCACCAAAATGAAACACCGAAAAATAGGTTCTTTACTAAAATGGGGGGTTCACAAATAATTTACTAAAAATAGAATGGGAAAAATGGGGTGTAATGAACCTATCTATTAATTTCATTAAGAAATGAAATTCCCAAAGGTAGAATTGACTTTTAACCCTAGGTGAGTCAACCCTATTGGAGATCTTGTTGTTTTCTTTATGCAAAGATGGGGAAAAATCTTCCTGAAATATACTAGACAATAATATTTGCTCATGTGAAAGTTGCCTTCTTGCTAGATGTTTTGAGTTGATAAAATAACTATGTATTTATAGGTGATTTTCTTATTTCTTGTCACTTAAAATTTAAAAGCGGACAATTGCAACTTGAATTGGGATCATAAAAATACCACCAAAAACATGTTTTAAATTGGGACCTAAGACCTAAGGAGGACTCATTCGCCCTTGGGGGAATGGGTCCTAGGCCCTAAATCTTGGACACTCAATTTTCATGGTGCTTAATTTTATGTTTGCAATTGTTTAATATAGGTTTTCCTTTCGGATAATGGGATTAATTAGGTTTCCAAATGCATAATTGGGTCAATTAGAGGCTTAATTAAGTCCAATTTATTTAAGGGACCGAAACATAGTGTGAAAATGTAAAGGTGTACATTTTCCTACACTATAGTGTGAAATTTATTTGGCTAATTTTATGTCTAACCATAATAACATGCATATCATTAAATCTTAGGATGTGTTTCTAGCATCGAAAATTGTCACCCTTGACAATTTTACACTGTTTTTCTCCCCCTTAAGTGATACAAAGCATGGTGGAGGTTTTCTATTCAATCACAATTTGAATAAACTTTCAATTTGGAAACCCTAACTTGGTCCTTCTCTCACAAATTCTTCAAACTTCCTTGTAGCACTCCAACAGTGATTTTTCACCATATCTTTCAAAGAAGATTGCAAACTGTAAGGCCATTGAATTCATCCCCTATAATATAATTAAGGATCCCCTAATAGCTAGTAACAAAGTACCTTGTAGTAGAGAATTCATTAATTTAATGCGAAGTGTACCCTATACGAATTTACTTGACTACTTCACCTTACTTGAATTCTATGGCTAAGCTATTAATCCTATAGTTGATGTGGCATAATGAATATAGGAATGACCACCAATTAAGACTTTTTCTAGTTTATTTATTTATGTTTGCTAACATACAACATCTTAGAAGTGTGTGTTGGTTGTTGGACATAGGAATAATACTATCTTGAATTTACAAGCATATTTTGGAGTTCTTACACATCTCAATAATACATTTAAATATATGTTGTCATAACCATTTTATTATATTTATAATGATTGTTTAAATTATTATTATTATTCTTAAGGTAGTGTTGATTGGTTTAGAATAAAAAGATATTAATATTTGATTAACAAAGAAACCAAACAAATCATTATTAATGGTCATGGTTTAAATTGAAAAAAAAGCGGGGGTGTCTACATGGTAGGAAAATGGTTGCATTTGAGGGTATCCAAGAAAGAGGGGTAGTACATGATTTTACATAGGTTTACATTGTGGAATGAATCATAACCATGCACTTTCAAGATAACATCACTTTTTGGTTGAGAAGACAGATTCTCATTGTGTGAGGAGAAGATGGGGTGAGAATGGGTGTGTTTCAAAGTTAGTTAAAATAACCAATCAATCATGCACTTATTGAGTTTTATCCACGAAGTAAAATATAGGTCTGTTATCATTAGTTGGACATTAAACATTTTTCGGCAATAATGCAATTTTGTGTAAAATTTAAATTATAAATTGGAATAATTATTTTTAATGTCTGTATTTAATTATGAGATTTAATAATAATATTGAAAATTAGAAATTCAGTTATTGAAAAAGTCACATTATTATTCTTACTTCTAAGATTAAACAATCATAATATTAGCAAAGAGAACCGTAAAAAGAATTATTAATATCAGCCAATAAGCAAAGAATTAAGAATAAATAAATAAAATCTTGTCACAATTGAACAATTGAAATTAGTTCTCTTGGCACCAATTCTGACTGATCATATTGAAGTGGTGGCAGACGAATGTAATTAATTCTCTATCTACTCGCCACCCAAGGATGTCTCTTCAAAATCTAGATTGCTTGAATGGTTTTGTGGTTCGGTGGGCATTTGCGTTGGTTCACTGACAATACCATAATGGCTCTTACTGTCACATTTATGGTGGATTTGGTAGCACTGCCGATCTTTATTTTGTGGATCTACCAGCCACCGCCAGAAGCAATGATACAATGGTACGCCATGATATAGGGGGAGAAGTGAAATAATTAAAAAAGAGGATTCGAGGCTGGGGGTGATGTTTTTTTTTTTGTAAATGCAGTGGGACATCTAAAGAAATGGCAAGTGATGGAGTCATCGCTGTTTATGGAAATGGCACAATTTTTGATATAAAGAAATTGTCATATGCCTCCAAGGTTGGTCTGGCTCAAATGCTTAGAGGGGGAGTTATTGTGGATGTTGTTAGTGCTAAAAAGGCTAGAATAGTTGAAAAGGCAGGGGTTTTAGTTGTGATGGCATTGGGACACGTCCTTGCTGACATTAGAGGTCAAGGAGGAGCTGCTAGGATGAGCGATCCAGGTCTCATTAAGGAGATCAAGAATGCAGTAACTATACCTGTCATGGCCAAGGCTAGAATAGGCCATTTTGTTGAATCTCGGATTCTGGAGGCAATTGGTATTGATTATTTTGATGAGAGTGAAGTCCTCACCATCGCGGATGATGCACACCAAATCAATAAACATAACTTTAACATACCATTTGTGTGTGGGTGTCGAACCTTGGTGAGGCACTCAGAAGGATTGCTGAAGGAGCTGCCATGATCAAGACTAAAGGAGAAGCTGGCACATGGAACCTTGCAAGACCAGGTAGGGTTACATAACCATTCGTTCTTTGAAATACATGTAATGTTTATATTGCAGCGCTTGAAAAAAAACACACTTGGAAATCACCCGCATGAAATTCTTATGGACCAAGAATCTCATAAATTTGTACTATGGTTTATATATAAATCATCTTTTAGCTTCCTAATTGATGGGTACCAAGCTTACTTTTTAGAGTACGACTTGCAAATTGGTATTTGAGATGCATACAAATGAGTACTACAATCTGTACATGATGAATTATTTTCTTGTGATCTAGCAAGACCTGGGTAAGCCTCTTACCTATGTTGTGGAATCCCAGTTGTTTTAAGTTATATATCTATGGTGTTTCTAGAGATACTTTAGTCATGGTACGCCATTTTAGAAGCCTGCAGCTAAATACACTGAGCTACAGCTTCGGTTTGGGCTCCAAAGCTCATTGACAAATTTAGTATAGTATTAAATGCATTGCTCCAGTATAAGTCTGTAATACAGAAGAATGAGTCCTTTTAAGTGTAACAGGAATTTGAGTGGAAGGATGAATGCCTTAGGATCAGTAATTTAGTGATTGGGTTCAGCGCTAAGAACAGTAAATGAAAAGACTAGAAATTAATTGTTTCTTAGATCCTAATATTAGCAGCTATATGCTGGAATAGGTGAATGACTTTTAGAATTCAAGTAGTGATTAAATGTCAGTCACTAAACTCAGATTTAATATATTAAGTTTTATAATCACAATGTCTAATGAAAATCAGCAATATATGGAATGCATTGAAGTGGGAAAAGTGATATCATCCCAATAATAACTATGAAGCTTTTCAATGGCTAAGATGACCACAATCATCAATAATATTCAGTAATAAAAGACAATGAGTGGTGAACATCATTAACCAATGAAATAAACTTATAACTAGCAGTATGTAGATTTTGAACAGCAAAACAATAATAAAGTGTTGAGTAATAATGTGCAATATAGGTTTCTGAAAATATACAGTAATAGCAACTTAAACAAAATAGAAGATTTTACTCCCATTCTCATTATATACGCATAGGACTACATTGATATTGTGTTCGTGTTGGAGTACATATATCCAGTGTTTCTTTCACTATTTCCAGCTATCACAGTATCTATTCTTTTAAGACACAAAGAGATATTTTTTTTATGATGGTTAATTCATGTTTGTAGTAATATTATTATTATTATTAGCAATAATGAAATAGAGGTTACTATAATTACTATTCATATAAATGTCAGTGTTGGCATAATCGTTACTAACTCAGTTTGGAGGGGGGATTGATAATTTCTCATAAATGCTGCCACAGTTTAGGAAGAATGTTAGTAATTAGTTGAGCAACATTTTGTTCCTATTGGGTTTTCTGTTTTTTTTTAACAGCCCTTTTAACATTCCTTTGGAACTATTTCTTTTGTTGTTCAATAACAGTTGTTGTTAGTTGAATTGTGCAACAACTTTTTGTTTTTTGTTGCTGTTTTATAACAGCCTTATTCAGTATTTTTGGAATGGGGCATTTGTTGTTCTGTAACTGATTTCTTGTTGTAATTCTTGAATTTTATTGCAAAACAATTGGAAGCTGTAAATAAAGCCAAGAAAAAAATGATGGTTCTATTTTATGAGTCAATTGGAGGGAATTTACATTAGTGCACATAAATTTAGAAACATCAACAGTGGCATATCCCTTTATTGGTGAATTTAAAATATTACTCATGACTATATTTTATCCATTTTAAATTCCTTCCATCCTTTTTGATATTTCTATTTTTTTTTTTAAATGAATAGATATTGAATAATTAATATGGTTAAATTTGGTTTTTTTTTTTGTGGGATGGTAGTGAATCTTTTTTTTATAAGTAATTACATATTAAGGTATTAATATTAGTATTAATAATTGTATGATTTTGTGTAATTTTCAATTGGATTATGCGTGATCACATAAAATGTTATTTATTAGTTCTCTATGATGTAGCTTAAATATATCCACCTTTGCCTCATTTATTTCCTATTCTAGGATTGGTTTCCAACTTCCGTAAAAATATAAATAAGAATGTTTATGATACTATTTTATATTGGAAAACCATTAGGAAATAATATCATGGAAACACAAACTTGGAACTTAAGCTTTAATATATTTAATGTTTTGCCAAAATGGAACTTTGTTGTTAATGTGCATCATTAAATTAATTTAATAGGGTTGATTTATGCATTTGAATGATTCATTATTAGAACTTGATTTACCTTATTTATAATATATTTACCTTGTAGCATATTGGATTACAAAATTATGTTGAAATGATTGTGAAATCAATTGTAATACTTATGTACTTTCATAAATAGTAATTATGTAGGTATAGATATGGAAAGAGAGATTTTTATATTAATAAACTTACTCTTATACATTAGTAAGTAAAAATAAATATTAGTGTCCTTGATTACGAATATAAAAATTAATTAGTAGCATTGGATAATAAAATTGATGGTTGTTTACCTCATATAAGTATGATAAATTATCTTTAAAGATGTTAAAAGTTATGATTATTGATTCAAATATATATAGCCTTAAGATTACCATGTAAGCATTTCCATTCCTTGTTCTCATTTTTGTCAAATATAAGGATTGAGTATTGAGTTTGGTTGATCAAGAGGATTGCGTGTGTTATTTAGTTGTTTTGGAATATTCTTGGGAGGTCTTGTATGTGGGTCCAATCACAACCCTTGACCTTGAAATATTATTACCTATTATTACTGTGTGAAGAGGTGATAGGGGTTTGGGTTTGAGTTTGATGTCGAACTACGGTTCCTCTGCGAATTATACATGTAGGCAAGGCCGTCAGAGACGAGCCCCCGAGGAATTAGGTCCGGCCCCTAGGGTTTGCTCTCTTTTCATTACTTGAGTTAATATTTGGTTTGGTTCCTTGATTGTGTCTTCTGATCTTGAATGTGTTTGTAGAGCTAACTAATTCTTTTGCGTTAATGTGATTTTCATGTCTCCCTCTAAAACCCAACCATGATTGTATTAGCTATTTAGTTAGTTAGCTAAATATTAGAATCTGTAAGTGGTCAAATGTTGTTATACTTTATAGGAAATGTGTACTTTGGAAATAAGATTTTGTGAGTTAGTCACGTGTTGTGGTCAAAATTTGTAATTTGTGTTTTGTCCTTATTGTAATTTGATAGAAAATTTTGGGCATTACACAAACCCACAATTGAATCACCATTTCTAATACTCTTTATGCCCTTTTGTAACATATGAAATTTGTAAATAGGTTTGTTTTGTAACAACACCCTCTAAAATTGACTGCTATGCTGGAACTAGGTCAAATTAGTCATGTTTTCCAAAGCAACTATGTGAAATCTTTCCTCCAATCTATCAAACTTTATTCCAAGGCTTCAACCAGGTCACATGGGGTTTGAAAATACCAATTTCATCCACTGAAACAATTATCTAGTCACCATTTTTGCAAAACCCTATGTCTAACCTACTCTCCTAAGCCTAATATATAGAGATATTAGGCTAAGGCTTTATCAAACTATTCCCTACCTCCATCCCCTGCATCTACAAACTTATAAACATGAAAAACAACTTAACTACTCCCATTCCACCAATTTTCAGAATTTTCCACCATTGGAATGGTGCCCTACTTCATATTTTTGTTCTCAAACCCTCAAACCTAGGGTCTTTTGGCCGATTTCAGAAATTTGCTTCTAACTGCTCAAATCTCAATGAAAACAAATGCAACCAAAACCAAGAGATGATTAATTCATTCCTCCTAAAATTCCAAAGAATATTATGTCATTTGTAAACAATACAGAGCCATACAACTTGTTGTAGCAGAAAAATTCAAGGTAAACACACAAAAAATGGATTTATTCTTATTGCTTGATCACCAAAAATGTCACTAGAAGAATGCCTCGAACATCCCAAGGAATATTTAAATGTTTTCCAACCAAAACCAATGGTTCAAACTACTTTTCAAACAACTTGACCATTCAACTTCCAATATAATCCAAAAAATGCAAAGTTGCATTGCAACATTTGCAAAGTTTTGACAACTTTATCTAAAACTGACCCCATATGACTAAAAACATTAGACATGGTCTAAATAGACCTTATTACATCAAAAATGGCTCAAAATTAGAAAATACCAACATTAGACCCCTATTTACATGATGAAAGCTAGGTGCCCCTGCACCATACACCCGGGGAGAACAAAATCTCAAGTTCCACTTGAGATCAGATCTTGCACTATGGTACCATGTTTCTTGATGTCTTCCTCTGTCATCCAGGTGGCATCCTCCATGGGAAGGCCTTGCCATTTCACTAGGTCCTCATTGTACACCTTGTGCCTTGTTCTTTTAGCTTCCTTTGTGTCCAAGATGCATTCAAGCTTCAATGGTTGACTTGGTGGTAAGTCCTTGACCCAATCTTCATCTGGAACTCCTCATGTACCTACATCTTCACCTACAATAAAAAGTCCTTTGAAAGGATATAGGTCAGAAACATTAAAAATTGGAGAGATAGCCACTCCAGGAGAGAGTTCTATCTCATAGGCATTTGCTCCAAATTTTGGGACCACCCTACATGACCCAATCTTCTTCATCTACAGCTTTGAGTAATTCCCTTTTGGTGGCCTTTCCTTCCTTAAATGTGCTAAGAACAAGTCCCCTACTTTGAAATGAACCTCCCTCTTCTTCAAATCTGCATGTTGCTTGTATTTATCTACACTTTTTTGAAGGTTCTCTTTCACTTGCTGATGTATGTCCTTCATTGCCACTGCAAACTCTTCTCCTTAAGCACTCCTCTCCATACCACTCAAATCTCTAAGCTCAAACACTCCCCTTGGCTTCAATACATATACAATCTCAAATGGGATTTTCCCAACACCTCTATTCATAGAGTCATTATATGCAAACTCAGCTTGGGGAAGAATGAGATCCCATTGTTGTGAATGCTCTTTTATAAAACATTTGAGAAGATTCCCAAGGCTCTTATTAACAACTTCAATCTGCACATCTGTTTATGGATGATAGGCAGAGCTAAAGGTCAAGTTTTTTCCCAACTTCTTCCAAAGGGTTCTCCAAAAGTGACCAACAAACTTATTGTCCCTATCAGAAACAATTATCAATGGTAATCCATGGATCCTAACTACCTTCTTGAAAAAAAATCCTACATTGTAAGAGGAATCATTTGTGCATTTACATGGTATGTGTTAGTGATCCAAAACTGCACCCCTAATGCCAAGCTATGAATGAACTTAGCAGGTTTGGATGTAACATCGGACTGCTTTCATTGTAACACCCCTCCGTTTTGGCTCCTTGATCGGCATTGTTCTTCCCTATTATGGTTGTGTTTGATTATGCTTTGACTTTGGAACTTGGTTACTTTTGACCGCTATCTGTTAAACAATGTGGATGTTATATTTCGATGTGATGTTATCATGATGTTACCCTTATGGCATGTTTTGGATTAACTTAGAAGATATTTGAGTTAACGATGTTTTATGTTGTTGATTATGTTATTGATGTTAGATGCGTCAGTTAGTGATATTGTATTGGTGAAGGGGACAGGATTGTATCACTCACTTGCGAGTGCCCTACGATTCTGAGATTTCCTCTTCATAGTTTGATTGATCATATTATGTATATATGCACGTTCGACATGCTCTTTGTTGCAGGTTGGTAGGTACATGACATCGACTCCACCTGGTTTCCAGGTTTGAGCGTGTCCATTGACCAACGAAAATTAATTGGGAGATAGTAGCTAGGTTTTCTGTGTCAAATCATTACCCTAGTCACCTTGTGTCGTCGGGTTGTAGTCGGGTTTGGTTGTTTCATGTTGCCCTGACCACCTTGGTCTTTAATTAAATTCAAGTTAAATGACTTAGGTTGCTTAATTATTGATTAAATACTTTTGATTATAATGCTAGGAATGTTACTTTATTAATTAATTTAATTTAGTTAATAAAATAATCTAATACTGAATTAGATTTATTTTATTGATTAATTAAATTAATTGTGGAATTGATTAAGTTATTCTTTGAATTAAAAATGTTAAAATCTTTAAATTAGTTTGTGTGAAAAGAAGGTTTTAAAATATGTTGAATTCTATTTAGAAATGGGAATTTTGTTTTGAGTGATTTAAAATTCAAAATATCTTCAAAATGCTATAACTTTGGGTGGAAAAGATATTTTGAAGGGAGTTGACTAAAATTGAAAAACATAATTTTTGGAGAGAAAAAAAATGTGAGGGAAAATAAAACCCTCTTTGTGAAGGAAAATTGATTTGTTCATTGTGGGAGTAATTGGGCATGAAATTGCATGGGATCAACTGCATTTGGATAGGAATGGGGAAAGGAAGTGATGGCTGCGATCTTACGTGCTCTTGTTGCTTGTGTGCAAACATCCTCTCATTTGAATTTCTTGCTTGGGAATAGAGGTATTTTATCATTTCTTCATATTTACTTGATCTTAAATGGTTTGAATGATTCTAATTGTATTGGTAGTATGTTAGAATCATTTCATGTATTTTATTTGAATCAAGTTGATAGTGTAGAATTTATTTGAGAATTTTTTGAGAATTTTTCCAAATACAAGGTTACCATGCCCAATTTTTAATTAGAGGCTCAAATTGGTGTTTTTATGTTAAAAGTGTGTTGTTGGGCACTTTTGAATCAAAAGGGTATTCTTACTTTATTTTATTTTTGAATTTTAAATTTTAAACTTTTTCATACTTCATCAATGGTGGAACCTGGATATTTGTGAAAATTTGTTTAAAATTGATTGGTGTTTTTATGTTAAAAGTGTGTTGTTGGGCACTTTTGAATCAAAAGGGTATTCTTACTTTATTTTATTTTTGAATTTTAAATTTTAAACTTTTTCATACTTCATCAATGGTGGAACCTGAATATTTGTAAAAATTTGTTTAAAATTGATTGTGTTTTTATGTTAAAAGTGTGTTGTTGGGCACTTTTGAATCAAAAGGGTATTCTTACTTTATTTTATTTTTGAATTTTAAATTTTAAGCTTTTTCATACTTCATCAATGGTGGAACCTGGATATTTGTGAAAATTTGTTTAAAATTGATTGGTGTTTTTATGTTAAAAGTGTGTTGTTGGGCACTTTTGAATCAAAAGGGTATTCTTACATTATTTTATTTTTGAATTTTAAATTTTAAGCTTTTTCATACTTCATCAATGGTGGAACCTGGATAATTGTGAAAATTGGACTTTGTTTAAAAGTGGATTTTTGAGAATAATATTTCATATTATAATAGGGAATGATAGAAAATGCATATGAATTCTTTGAATGAGATCATTTCAGATCTATTCGCTTGTTCAAATTTCTGATTTGTTATTTTAGTGTAAAAATGTGATTTGATTTACTTTTGAGAATTTGCAAAGAATGGTAATCATTTAAATTGATTACATGCAATGTGTCCTCACGTGACTTGGATTTAAGAAATCCTAATATTAGCTTATTTAGCTGCTTAGAATGTTTTCTAGTGGTGTTTTCATTCATTCTCGGTGTATGGGCAATATCGTATGATTGTATATTTGTGAGTGTGCTTTGATTGTGCTGGGTTTTGTTCATTGAGGCTAGGGACTCTTTGATTGTGTTGTTAATTCGTATTGGGCTTGTTGATCATGTAAGTCTTCCAGTTGTGTTTCCTTGAGATGATGTTATGTCTCTTGTGTTTTGTTATTGTCTCTCTTGGGTAGTGCATGAGAGATGCTTCAAAAGAAACCTGGTTACTATGAACGGGTTGTGTGACCTTATGGTTTAAGGTTGAGTCTTGTTATCAGTTCTTTATGTGGAATGTCATTATGTTAGTCAACCTTGTGTTAGTCTTGGGTAGTGCACGCTTCGGTTTCAGTTTTGGACATCTGTAGTGATGTGTTACCTATTAAGGTGTATTGATTATTTGTGATAAGTGTTAGTGCATTGTCTACCCTTGGCATGTGGTTGAGTTATGTGTTGTCAGTAGGAGAGTGGCCCTTTGTGGGGGTCCGACGCCCAAAGAGGTGTCAGGGTAACTCACTTAGAGTTTAATCAAGTGATAATCTAAAAGAATTAATGGGGAACTTCACACTAATAAAGTTAAAGAATGCCTCTCTCATGGAACATGCATTGTTAAGACTCGAGATGAGATGAGACGCATAGTTTTGCATGAGGGTCCGGTGCCGGTAGAGGCAAGCCAGGGTAACCCATGATGGGGGTCCGGTAGCCTAGGAAGGTTGAGCTAGGGTAACTCATGGCAATTTATGTATGGCACTCTCCCTACGTCAACAGTTAGTCAGTTATTGTGTGTTGTACAATGGTGTACTTGTTCTATGTAATCTGGAAGCAATGTATTGTCTTGTGAGTTTTCGTACTGTGTTAAGTGATGTTGGTATTTGAGTCGGTTCAGTTATGTTTAGCCTTTGTCTAGAGGTAGTTGGTCTTGACCTGAAATCCTTGTTACTATCTCCTAGCACGGAGGGAGTGGGGCCTTTGGGTTCCACGTGGTCGGGTGGCGTGCATTCTTTTCCGTTGGCTCTTCTTCTTGTTCGTGTGGTTGTGATTTCCAGTTGGAGAGCTCGTTGGATGCTGTTGCTTTTCTGGCTTCCTTCTTTTCAGTTGATCTTTATTTTATTACCCCTCATTTGTTATCGAGGTGGAATTTGTAAATTGTAATCATGATTATTGGAATTACCTCATTCGGGGAATGAGTGTTGTAATCATATTGTTTAAGTGTTGTTAATTGGAATCTTGAGGTATTTATTATCTTTGTTATAATTTATCTTGTATGGGATGTATGTAATCTTAATTCTATAAGTGATTAATGTTTTGGTTTCTTTTGATGTTAATTGTTGTTTGGGTTTTAATGTAATCTTTGTCTCGTGGCCTTAGAGGTTGTTGGCAATGTGTATTTGTCTTACATGTTATTTGTACTCAAACAAAAAAATTGGTGCGTTTAAGTAGTGAATTGCAACTTCCTCTAGGGTTGCGTGGCGGGGCATTACACATGGTATCAGAGCCTAGGTTTAAACACTGGGAACTCTGGGATTATGTTGGACCCATTATGTTTTAAGTTGTGTAGGTTTATACTCTGGGCACTATGAGCCCATTGTATTGACCTAGTTGTTTTTCTCTTTCGTGTTGTTTTCCTTTTTGGGTTGATTTCTCTTGTTTGCCCAGAAGTTGTCGTTAAGTGGTATAGGTCCAGTGGTGCAGGAAACTAGTGGAAAGGATAGGATCCTCGGTGTAGTGCGCAATGCACCGATATCCTTTCTATTGGAAGAATGCATTATGGACGATTGTGTAGTGTGTGATTTTGATGTGTTGTGTGTGGTGGACGACAATCAGTTTTGTTGTTGTTTCCACCCTTGCATGTCTTTGGTTGAATGCTTTTGTGAGGATTAGGCTCGCAAGCCTACCAAGAGGTGTGTTTTGTTTGGCTTCCTTCTTGTTGCTTGGCTTTTTCATTGTGTAAAGGGTTGAGACCCTTGAGTGGTTCTTGAGTGTGGTTGTAGTGTGTTTGTTGGTGGGTTGCAGGTGACATGTGTCACCTAAAATTTCCCTTGATTGGTTTCTTTGTTCGTGTTCTTGGAAAGTTTGTGTGACCTTGAAGGTGCCAAGAAGTTCCTTTTGTGTGCATTCTCCTTTGGAGTTTTGTTGTTTCTCTTCACCATGCAAGTTTCCAATGCATGTTTTCTTGTGCTTTAACTCTTTGTGCAAGTGATTGCTTGATTGACCCTATGTGGTTTTGAAGTTTCTTTTGCATGTATATTTTATTGAGATTATAAATATGGTAATGAAAATGATTGATCATGTTGTTAGTTCATAGAGTTTGTGCAGGCTCTCTTTTGATCGATGCACTTGTGTGAAAGTGATTGTATGAGGATGAGACCATGTTTGCAATAGTGCTTATGTTAGAATTGTAAATTCTTCTCTCTCCTTCCCTCTCTTCTCATTGGTTTAACAAAGATGCTTGTCCTTGAGTGTGTGGTGTATTGAAAACCCATAGTATGTAGTATCTTATGAGAAAATGTTTATGTATTCATGAAGGTTTGTTTCCTAGATCAAACCTTGGGTAAAGGACCTAAGTCCCCAAGTTGCATTCATATTTATGAAAAATGTATAATATGAATAGAAAACCATTTTGCAGTAAGTAAAAGTTTAGAGAAAATAAAGGATTAGTGAAACCATTGCATGTAAACGATAATTGCATAATAGGTGCATCTTGTTGGTGAGGCCTATAGTCCCCAACTTTATTGTTAAATTTTAAAAAACCATGTAGATGATAAATTATTGTACCTAGATTCAAGATGCAAAGTGTTAAATGAATGTTGAAGTGATAAGGTCGCATACCTTGGCTTGAGTAAACTTTCTAATGTTATCGCACTATATGTGATTGTATGGAGTTTGTGCTAGGGGTACTTGCAGGCTTCCAGGAGTAAGCCTGACCCTAGGGCGGGAGGATGTAACACCCCTCCGTTTTGGCTCCTTGATCGGCATTGTTCTTCCCTATTATGGTTGTGTTTGATTATGCTTTGACTTTGGAACTTGGTTACTTTTGACCGCTATCTGTTAAACAATGTGGATGTTATATTTTGATGTGATGTTATCCTGATGTTACCCTTATGGCATGTTTTGGATTAACTTAGAAGATATTTGAGTTAACGATGTTTTATGTTGTTGATCATGTTATTGATGTTAGATGCGTCAGTTAGTGATATTGTATTGGTGAAGGGGACAAGATTGTATCACTCGCTTGCGAGTGCCCTACGATTCTGAGTTTCCTCTTCACAGTTTGATTGATCATATTATGTATATATGCACGTTCGACATGCTCTTTGTTGCAGGTTGGTAGGTACATGACATCGACTCCACCTGGTTTCCAGGTTTGAGCGTGTCCATTGACCAACAGAAATTAATTGGGAGATAGTAGCTAGGTTTTCTTTGTCAAATCATTACCCTAGTCACCTTGTGTCGTCGGGTTGTAGTCGGGTTTGGTTGTTTCATGTTGCCCTGACCACCTTGGTCTTTAATTAAATTCAAGTTAAATGACTTAGGTTGCTTAATTATTGATTAAATACTTTTGATTATAATGCTAGGAATGTTACTTTATTAATTAATTTAATTTAGTTAATAAAATAATCTAATACTGAATTAGATTTATTTTATTGATTAATTAAATTAATTGTGGAATTGATTAAGTTATTCTTTGAATTAAAAGTGTTAAAATATTTAAATTAGTTTGTGTGAAAAGAAAGTTTTAAAATATGTTGAATTCTATTTAGAAATGGGAATTTTGTTTTGAGTGATTTAAAATTCAAAATATCTTCAAAATGCTATAACTTTGGGTGGAAAAGATATTTTGAAGGGAGTTGACTAAAATTGAAAAACATAATTTTTGGAGAGAAAAAAAATGTGAGGGAAAATAAAACCCTCTTTGTGAAGGAAAATTGATTTGTTCATTGTGGGAGCAATTGGGCATGAAATTGCATGGGATCAACTGCATTTGGATAGGAACGGGGAAAAGAAGTGATGGCTGCGATCTTACGTGCTCTTGTTGCTTGTGTGCAAACATCCTCTCATTTGAATTTCTTGCTTGGGAATAGAGGTATTTTATCATTTCTTCATATTTACTTGATCTTAAATGGTTTGAATGATTCTAATTGTATTAGTAGTATGTTAGAATCCTTTCATGTATTTTATTTGAATCAAGTTGATAGTGTAGAATTTATTTGAGAATTTTTTGAGAATTTTTCCAAATACAAGGTTACCATGCCCAATTTTTAATTAGAGGCTCAAATTGGTGTTTTCATGTTAAAAATGTGTTGTTGGGCACTTTTGAATCAAAAGGGTATTCTTACTTTATTTTATTTTTGAATTTTAAATTTTAAACTTTTTCATACTTCATCAATGGTGGAACCTGGATATTTGTAAAAATTTGTTTAAAATTGATTGGTGTTTTTATGTTAAAAGTGTGTTGTTGGGCACTTTTGAATCAAAAGGGTATTCTTACATTATTTTATTTTTGAATTTTAAATTTTAAGCTTTTTCATACTTCATCAATGGTGGAACCTGGATAATTGTGAAAATTGGACTTTGTTTAAAAGTGGATTTTTGAGAATAATATTTCATATTATAATAGGGAATGATAGAAAATGCATATGAATTCTTTGAATGAGATCATTTCAGATCTATTCGCTTGTTCAAATTTCTGATTTGTTATTTTAGTGTAAAAATGTGATTTGATTTACTTTTGAGAATTTGCAAAGAATGGTAATCATTTAAATTGATTACATGCAATGTGTCCTCACGTGACTTGGATTTAAGAAATCCTAATATTAGCTTATTTAGCTGCTTAGAATGTTTTCTAGTGGTGTTTTCATTCATTCTCGGTGTATGGGCAATATCGTATGATTGTATATTTGTGAGTGTGCTTTGATTGTGCTGGGTTTTGTTCATTGAGGCTAGGGACTCTTTGATTGTGTTGTTAATTCGTATTGGGCTTGTTGATCATGTAAGTCTTCCAGTTGTGTTTCCTTGAGATGATGTTATGTCTCTTGTGTTTTGTTATTGTCTCTCTTGGGTAGTGCATGAGAGATGCTTCAAAAGAAACCTGGTTACTATGAACGGGTTGTGTGACCTTATGGTTTAAGGTTGAGTCTTGTTATCAGTTCTTTATGTGGGTTGTCATTATGTTAGTCAACCTTGTGTTAGTCTTGGGTAGTGCACGCTTCGGTTTCAGTTTTGGACATCTGTAGTGATGTGTTACCTATTAAGGTGTATTGATTATTTGTGATAAGTGTTAGTGCATTGTCTACCCTTGGCATGTGGTTGAGTTATGTGTTGTCAGTAGGAGAGTGGCCCTTTGTGGGGGTCCGACGCCCAAAGAGGTGTCAGGGTAACTCACTTAGAGTTTAATCAAGTGATAATCTAAAAGAATTAATGGGGAACTTCACACTAATAAAGTTAAAGAATGCCTCTCTCATGGAACATGCATTGTTAAGACTCGAGATGAGATGAGACGCATAGTTTTGCATGAGGGTCCGGTGCCGGTAGAGGCAAGCCAGGGTAACCCATGATGGGGGTCCGGTAGCCTAGGAAGGTTGAGCTAGGGTAACTCATGGCAATTTATGTATGGCACTCTCCCTACGTCAACAGTTAGTCAGTTATTGTGTGTTGTACAATGGTGTACTTGTTCTATGTAATCTGGAAGCAATGTATTGTCTTGTGAGTTTTCGTACTGTGTTAAGTGATGTTGGTATTTGAGTCGGTTCAGTTATGTTTAGCCTTTGTCTAGAGGTAGTTGGTCTTGACCTGAAATCCTTGTTACTATCTCCTAGCACGGAGGGAGTGGGGCCTTTGGGTTCCACGTGGTCGGGTGGCGTGCATTCTTTTCCGTTGGCTCTTCTTCTTGTTCGTGTGGTTGTGATTTCCAGTTGGAGAGCTCGTTGGATGCTGTTGCTTTTCTGGCTTCCTTCTTTTCAGTTGATCTTTATTTTATTACCCCTCATTTGTTATCGAGGTGGAATTTGTAAATTGTAATCATGATTATTGGAATTACCTCATTCGGGGAATGAGTGTTGTAATCATATTGTTTAAGTGTTGTTAATTGGAATCTTGAGGTATTTATTATCTTTGTTATAATTTATCTTGTATGGGATGTATGTAATCTTAATTCTGTAAGTGATTAATGTTTTGGTTTCTTTTGATGTTAATTGTTGTTTGGGTTTTAATGTAATCTTTGTCTCGTGGCCTTAGAGGTTGTTGGCAATGTGTATTCGTCTTACATGTTATTTGTACTTAAACAAAAAAATTGGTGTGTTTAAGTAGTGAATTGTAACTTCCTCTAGGGTTGTGTGGCGGGGCATTACATTCAGGTTGTGGGTGTCCTATTCGAAAGCAAACCTCTAGATTATGGGTTGGCTCCCCTTTTGATGCCACCTAACTACTAGTTTCTGAGGTAAAGGGTAAGAAATGCATAAAACATGAACCTAAACTAAAAATATCTAAGGTGATACACCAAAAAAAAATAGGACCTGATATCAGCCTATCACATTCAGATCAATATCATAAAACTCTGCTTACACAACTCACTTTCACATGCATTTCACATAAAAAATTTATAAGGTTTATAAACAAGACTTTTAGAAGGAAACAAAAGTCTCACAAATAACATCACTATTGACTAACACAACTTATAATCTGTTAACATGCATTTTATGCTAAACAAGTGCCTAAACATGAGACAAGTTTGCAAGGAAAGATAAATTTCACAAAACAAACTGATCAATCACTAACATCATACCATGAAACATGAAATGAGAAGGTAAAATGTGTTACTATTTTGATTCAAAGTTACTCACTATATAACAGTCATCTAAGTTACAATATTGCTCCATGCTGAAAAATAACTCCAAAAGCTAAAGCTATCACTCTGCTGGAAAGAAAGAACTAACTCCAAAATGCCAAAATGAAGATACTTACGCAAAACCCATCAAACCCTCTCACACATGTCCATCTAGAAGGTTCTAGTCGGATGAGGCACAAAAGCCAAAAAAGAACCTTCTAAAATCACTCCAAAAAGTCCTCCAAATTCAGAAAAGTCAAGCTAAGTCCAACGTCACACTGAAAGTGTGACAAAATAGCCTCCAAAATAGTCAAAACAAGCCTTCCACACTTTCTTCATGTTGACAAGTCATCACCTTTGTCTCCCAGCCTTGACCCATGCAATATGTGTGTTTTGAAAACACAAGGCACTAATTTGCATTAAAACAAGATAATTTGCTTATGTGATTTATAATCCATCACTTAAACAAATCACTTTACATTTCAAAGACCAATGCAAAAAGGTCCCACCATCAATATTAAATTAAATTATATTTGCATGTGAATAATATCATAGTGATTTGCAAATCACTTAAATGATGTTTTTATACTTTGAAATAAAATGCAAAAAATAATGCAATATACAAATGCTTCCCAAAAGCATTAAGCAAAGTCAAAAACCTCTCAAGGCACTTGATCATTTTCACTTACCTCATTATGCACTCCAAGGCCACACACTTGGTCAACATCTCTGATTTTCCAAGGCAAAAAAAAGGTCCAAATTTCATCCTATATGGGCATCAGGGACTCCACACATCTTGGAAGGCACATTCACCAAGTTTTGAAAGCATCATATGACCAAAGGTCAAAGGCATAGCACACACTTGGCACATTTCACATGTTTGATTTTGAAGGACTTAGCAATTTTTTTGACAAGGCGAAAATTTGTCTAAGTCAAAAACCCACCATTCGACCCCCACTATACAATTAAATGTGTTTTCAATTTTTAAAAAGAAAGGGAAAAGATCCCATGGGCCATTGCCAAGGGTTTCAAATCCTAAAACAAAACAAAAGGACTTTGTAAAAAATATCTCATTTCTCCATCGAGCATTTTGGAGCTCCACCTCTGGCTGCCATGGGGCTTGAAGAAAACATTGGAAAATGGTGTTTTGTTTTTGGCTGATTCTTTTCATATTTACTGATGAAATCTTTTGTGGCCTCCTTAGCAAACAACATGCAATGCAATCTTTGTATCAAAATCTGGTTTCTTCACACTTTAAAGGCCATTTTATGAGTTAAATGACTGCGGCCATGTAACATTTTCTGAATATTTTGGTGTTATTTCTTTTCTCTGTGGTGTTCACTTGTTTCAACCGCCATGACTAAATTCTCTTAAGCTTGAATGAAGTCTCTCTGTTTTTGAAATGCTTTGAATATTGCAAGAAAAAGATGAGCAAAACCTTCAGGTAAGCTCCACCAAACCATTCCATTCTGATTTTTGAGAGATAAGAGCTCATTTCGAGCTTCCACACAAGTATAATGTTGAAAGTTAGCCTCTCTTCCTGTATTTGAAGTTTTAAATCAAGAAAACCACCAAGTGTTTTTGTGAATTTGTGAAGAAAATACTCTTCAGGCCGTGACCATGAAGAGAAAACTTTGGGTTTGATGAATTTGCGACTTTGTCTTAAAATTTCTCTATGATAATTGCTTCAAAACTTCTGAATTTGTATTTTTAAAGTAAACCCAAATGGGTTTAGCATTCTGAGAAGGAAACCCAGATTCTTCACCTTTGTATTTGCATTCTAAAGTGAAAAAAAAAATGGGTACCTTGCCATTGTAGATAAATGTTAAAAAAACGTGGCACATTCTAGGTTTTTGTATTTTCTGGTTCATGAAATAAGCATTTGAGATTTTCTGCAAAAAATTTAATGCTATTACACAGAAAATAATGATATATCAATATCTACTCTCTCCTTTTTGTAGAAAAATTTTCTCATCTTGAGCCCTACCATTCAAAGCTTCTATGTACTACATTTTCCTTCCATTCTCTGTGGCCATGGATAAGAGGGATTTCTGGTTTTCATTCTCTATAGCATGGGTTCCTTCTACATTTTGATAGCTGCTAGGGCTTACCTTTCAGCTGATCTAAAAACATGGGTATTACTATTTTACTCTCAGTGTGACAAATTTAACAAAACTATAATATGAATGAGATTCAAGAGAGGGTCATCAGTTGAAACAAAAGCTACCTTTGTTCCACAATAAAAATGCTACCCTATGAAGAAAAATTGGGTTTGCTAAATGATTCAATGCCATTGCACAATACGGGTACAATTTGAAGGCTCTAAACATCTTCTCCATTCTTTCATGAATACTTATCCTTATTGATCTTTGCACAGGCTTCCACCACTTGTCTTTTGCTTCCTTCATTTGACAGTAATGTGGTTACTATGCCCTTCAACCAACAGTTACCTTTGGCTTGTGATATTGTTTCCTTGCTTCATTGAATCTTTCTTACTTCACTATATCTACCACCAATGAAATAACACTGACCTCATCTCTTGTATTTCTTTCCCTCTTAACTCCTAAGACTTGATGAGAAAACATGAGATTTCCTCGATAGCCTTTCCCAACACATTTTATTGTTGACTGATGCTTCTTTTCCATGAACATTGTGGATGACTGTCACTACATTTGTTGTTGTAGTGAATGAAATCTATCCTTATGACTATCAAGGCAAAGATTATCTTTGATGCCTACCCTTGTTGGCTTGCAATTATGACTGTCATGTAGCTTCTATCATGTTCCAGTCGAGCAATTATGTTGTTATTTGTGATAATGAAAAGAACTCACTATCATAAATAATGGTATATTTTCTCCCCATTGACCAATGTGATTCTTTTTCACTTTCAAGTGAAACTATCTTTTCAAGCTTCTTTGTCATGACACTTTTCAAGCCACAGTTCTCTGTTATCTTGCATGCCTGAGACTGCTCACCCTACTATGCTGCTCCTTGAAAGGGATTGCTACCTTTTATTTGAAAAGAACCTGCCCTTGGATGAAAACTCTATCATTCCATATACTTGATCTTAGGATGATCATGTCACTTGCCATCACTTCCACTTGCCTTTAGGCATGTCAAACTACCCTATGTACTTTAAATCCTCCACTCCTTGACATGTGGCTTCCCTTTCTCAATGTTGTGTGGTTGTCTCCTTTGTATGACTGCATTTAAATGTAGATAGTTGTTTACTGTTGATTCCTTCTCATGCATGGTCTCCTTCATAGCTCATCCTTGATCATTGACCCTTGTCATGTAGATTGTCATTGTTCATTGATTCATGTTGTCCCATATGCTTCTTTGATTGTTGATGTCTCGTAGCATGAAATGTAATATACATTTTTCCTTTAGGACTGCCCCAATCTTCATGGTTTTCCTAACACTTTCTTGCTGCCCCCAGAGATTTGTTACTTGGTCTTCACAAATATCTATGTCTTTGTTATCTTTAGCAACAACAACACCATATCTTCACTTTAATCTTAGTGGGCAGACACATGTCACTGATGTTGGTGACTTGAAAGCTCACCATCCTAGGTGATGTGTGGCTGTCCAATAGGATTGAGGTGAGATGACCTTGACATTACCTTGAACTATTCCTTCTTACTGCCCCATATGCCTCATGACGATTTCAGGCATGCCTTGATTCCTTCTTCATTGTTTAAGAGATGCATAATTGAACTTGATGCATCTATGATTGAACTTGATGCATCTCTAAAATTACTTACTTCTTTTTTATAAAATGGATCATGGATCCACTTAAGATGATTGAAAGACATGTCTAGCAAAATGTACCTTCCTTTTGACATGATGGCAACCATATGACTGATGCATTATGAAAGATGAAGTATAAACTCTTGATAACTCAAATTATGTGTTGCATCTTTTGAATCTAATAGTGAAAGTTGATCAACTAGTGTGATTCCATATTGATTTAATGCATTAATAGCATGTATATCTTTGATCAAGTTGCTCAATTTCCTACCCCTCTTAAAACATCAAAGGGCAGCATGTTGAGCTATACCCTCATGGGAGCCACATTTACCCCACATGTTGTAATTAGCTGAATTAGAATAGTAACAAGACTTGTCCTAAATTTGAACAAAGAACAAACAGTTAGATAAATAAAGCATATCATAGGTGTGTTTGATCACTTTTTTTTTTTTTTCAGGGACAGTTATGGTATGCTTCTTATTTAATACATCTAGAGATTAGTTTATACATGCATAGGTGTATGTTCATGTAAGGTTTGAGAGTTTTCATTGCTTAGAGCATTGCTCTAACATCATTTCTATTGCCATATGTAGGAATTAGGAACACTATGGAGCTAGAAAAGACAAGCAGCTCGGGGGTAGCAGCAGGACAAGATGACACATCCAGGACCAGTCATTCTTAGGCAATGACTGGTCTCCCTCCGTATATGCACATTTGTATTTGTTTACTTGTTCATGTATATGTTTTTCTTTATTTTCATTGAATAAGTAAAGTTAGTCTCATGACTTGTGTGAGACAAATATGCATTTTTGTATCAATAAAGATTACTTCTTTGTTCAAAAAAGATTTGTGGCAAATCCCTCTAATATTACATGCACTTGTATAAATGCAGTAATTTGTAAACATAATCTTTTGAATTATTTCATTTATGCAATTGAATCTAATATAGGAGAGGATAAAATGTACCTTTCTCTTAGTTTAAAATCAAAGAGGTCTACCTGAATGAGCTATTAGTGAAATTTAGGTAACAGTATGAAGTGTGCCATTTTGCTAAACCGGTCTACAACAACAAACACACTATCAAACCCTCTCTGATTTTTGGGAAACCCCAACACAAAATCCATGCTGATGGATTCCCATGGCCTATTTGGAATTGGAAATGGCTAGTAAAGACCTGAATTTGTACTATAACCCTTTGCTTTTTGAAAAACAACACACTTTTCAACAATTTTTTTGATTTCACTTTGCATCTTGGGCCAATAGTAATACCTTCTTACCTGATCCAAGGTTTTTTCACACCAAAATGATTCCCTAAGCTACCACAATGCTTCTCTTTAATTAGATTAGTCCTCATATAGCATTTAGGAGTACACAACTGAGCACCCTTAAACAATAATCCTTCTTGAATCAAGAAATCAGAATTGTCTTCATGAAATTTACCATTAAACTGAATGCAAGAAGCATAGATATCTTTGAAATCATCTCCTTCATACATACCTTTCAAAGCATCAATACCTACACTTTGGAGCTGAATTTCTTGAACCAACATTTTTCTTCTACTCAAAGCATTTGCCACCTTGTTTGATTGCCCTTTTTTGTGTTTGATGGTAAAGGAGAAGCTTCATAGGTACTCCACCCACTTCACATGTCTTTGTTGTTTAAGAACTGCAAAGCATGATTGTGAGTAAAAACAATGAATTCCTTAGGAAGGGGGTAGTGTCTCCACTTCTTCAAGGATTGCACCATGGCATACAATTCCAAGTCATAAGAAGAATACTTCTTCTTGGCCTCATTGAGCTTCTCACTGTAAAATGCTACAGGTCTGCCCTCTTGACTCAATATTGCTCCAATTGCATACCCACTTGTATCACATTCAATTGTGAACACCTTGTTAAAATCAAACAATGTTAAGATGGGTTGTTGTGCTATTCTTTATTTTAGACATTGAAAGCATTTTTCTGCCTCATCAGACCATACAAATTTCTTCCTTTTATCCCCTTTGATTGTATCAATGATTGGAGAGTAGATATGATTGAAATTCTTCACAAATTTTATGTAAAAGCTAGCTAGGTCATGAAAACTTCTTACCCGACTAACTAAAGTTGGAGTAGGCCAATTGAGAATTGCTTCTACCTTGTCGAGCTCCATCTTCAAAGTAGCCTTTGAGATCACAAAGACAAGATAAACCAACTCCTTCATGAATTCACACTTCTTCAAATTGATCATCAACTTTTATTCATTCAACCTTTTCAACACCATGTCCAAATGTTGCAAGTGTTCCTCTTTAGTCTTACTAAACACTTACTGACAAATTGCAAGTGGGAAACAAATGCATTCATTTAATATTTTTGCACCAACTTCAAAATTCTCAAAAAATAGGTCTAGGACATTAACACCTAGAGCACCTATGTCCCCCTATTTTGGCTCCAAATTCAAATATGTCATAAAGCCCCTTTTATTATTTCAAATTCAAATGTCTAAAGTTAGCTATTGAGATTTAATTTGTAGGAAATTAGAATAATTGCATATAAATACCTAGTTATTGCATCATTTCAAATAGAGGAAGAAATTTCTAACATTAAAGAGGCAATTTTAGGTACCAAGAGCATTATCAAGCAAGTGAAGAGCAACCATTAAAGGATATATTGCAAAAATTCAAGATCCAAGCATCATATCAAATCCTATGTGATTTTATGTATGTTCACATTATCATTGTTTGTGAAGGCTAACCCTTGTTGTAGATCTCCAAGCAATTCAAATAATTTAAGAAAGAAAGTTCCAAGACCTTGCGGAGATGTGCATGACTTTAGTCCCCCAAAGAAACCATTGAAAGGGTGGTGAGTTACAACACTTTATGGATTCATCATTCCTTCCTATCATTTATCAGTTTATCATTAGCATTGCCATTGTGGAAGTGGAAACACTAACACGGGGTTTGACTAAGGCAAGCCCCTAAATGGCACAACCCTTGAATGTGTTGGTTTCAGGTTTGAAGAGGATTGAAGGAAGTTTGAAGATCCATTATTGATTATTTCAATCGAAACCCTAGGCTTTGACAACTCATGAAAAATCACCTACAAAATTATTCGATAATGATCTAATAAATTTGTAGATGAAAATTAGAAGCCTTGATCTAGATCTCAAGGATTGTGAAATAGATCTAAAAAAGACCTGGTAGAATAGTGGCATCCTAAAAGGAAACATCCTTGAAAATCATTCTCAAACTCACACCATAGGTGCACAATGTCCTGCTTAGTCTATTCTTGCAGTTTGATTTTTCCTATGGAATTTCGGATCTATTATTTCTATGTTAGAGTAGCTACTTGAATCATTAGGTCAATTGAATTATTAAATTTCATTATTAAGGTCATTTTAGATTTGTTCAAGGGCTAGTTGACTCACCATCTAGGTTGTAATTCAATCATATACCTTGTTCAAATATCCATCAAACCACCATTCATAATCATATCACATCATATTTTCCCTTTCAAATCCAATGAAATTAGGAAAAGGTGTGAACACCTTAAAGAGTTAGACTCCAAAAGGGATAGATCCACTTTCCCCATATATCATTTGGATTAACATCAACCTTTTTCTATGTTTTAGTGATATATATATATATATATATATATATATATATATATATATATATATATATATATATATATATATATATATATATATATATATATATATTATCAGATCACACAACCCTAGGGGAAGTTGCAATTAACTACTCAAACGTACTATTTTTTTTTTGTTTAAGTACAAATTAACATGCAAGTTCACTACCTATTGCCAACAGCCCCTAAGGTTACGAGACTGGGTTTACTTAAAACCCAAACAAGAAACATGAATAGAAACCATAACATTTAATTATTTAATTATTTAAATACACATACATTCCATACATGATAAATTGCATCAAAGCATAAGAGATACCACATGTTTTCAAATAATGATAATTTACAATACGATTACAACTCTCATTCCCCGAATGAGGTAAATCCAATAACCATGATTACATATTACACAATTCCACCTCGATAACAAATGAGGGGTAATAAAATACAATATCAACTGAAATGAATAAAGCATGAAAAGAATTTGGATTTCACGAGCTCTCCAACTAGAAATCTCATCCACATGAACAAGAAGACGACCCAACAGATTAAGGTGCACGTTCCACCCAACCATGTGATACCCAAAGGCTCACCCCTCATGTTAGGAGATAGTAACAAGGAATCCTATACAAGACCATCAACCCCTAGACATAGGCTAACTCACACTGACACAACCAATCACATGAACCATACAACCATAAGAATAACACAAGTACGACTCTAACATTACTGACATAAGTCACATTGCTTCCAGAAATAAAATAGATCAGGTAATATAAGAAGACCATACACATAAAACCAAATACCAACTGTTGTCATAGAAAGAGTGTCATCACATAGCTTGACATGGGATATCCTCTGGGAATCTTCATAGGCTCCGACCCCCACTATGGGTTATCCTGGTGGCCTCAACTGAATCTCGACACCCATACTCACTCATGCGGAATCAAATACCTCTCGCAAAGACAAGATAGATGACCTTGCCATTCTAGGCCTTCCCACTCATCCCAAGCCTATACTAGCACTTGTGTCTATGAGTGAGGCTAAATTATCTTGATTAGTGTGAAATACTACCTAACTTCTAAGTATATTGTTTTAGTTATCACTTGATTAAACCACCTCCGAAGGTTACCCAATTTACCTCTTTGGGCTCTGGCGCCTAACAGAAGCCACTCTTCTACTTGACAACACATAAAAACCAATCACCAAGGGAATCCCAAGTGCATACTAACAAGGTAACACCACTCCAACTCTAGGAGGAATACATAATGAAAACTCACTCCAAACACTGGAGGCAACAAAACACATAATCCACTCCTAATCCAAGAGAGGCACAATTCACATAATCCACTCCTAATCCAAAGGAGGCACAAACCATCCCTATTCATGAAAATCAGGTAAAACAACATGATACATCTATAAACACTACCCAAGACAATACCAAGGTTGACTAACATTTTACGACAACCCACGAAATTAAAAGAAACCCAATTGGAAGTCTTACATAACAGATAACTCCATTGCCCAACATCAAGAAAGAGAGAGATCATGACAAAAGGACAATCGACAATTCAATAACCTACTTTAAGATTTCCTAAATCCAATTAACTCAATTAACATTACTTGCAAATACTCGAGTAAATAAAATAAAATTTGCAACATTGAGAAATTTTAAAATTAATAATTTAATTCCATGTTTCTCATTCTTACATAATATTCAAAATCAAATTTTAAATAAAATCATTTGATTATAAAATCAACTTTTTTGCTTCTATTATAATAAAATAATCATCTCAAAATAATTTATATTTAAATATAAATATATATTAAATATACATATAAAAATATATACTCAATGTATATACAAATATATTTATATATATTTAAAATCAACTATTAAAATTTCCAAATCCAATTATTTAAAAGTACATAATATATACATTATATATATAATATATGCATATTCTATATATATAATATACATATTATATATTTAAATTGTAAAACCCTGTCCCGCAACCTAGAGGACGATGCAATATGCGGAAGCACAACTAATTTTTTTTTTTAAGTTAAAACAAGACGAGTAAAGTAACCTACTCTAGCCACATACATTCTCTAGGCTACGCAACGCGTCTACAAGTGAACACCATCACTTATAAAATTTAACCAACCATAACATATGAATATTAAACTCAAGATACAACTTACAACAAAGCATTAAACCATTTTAAGATAAATCTAACACATAGAAATGTATTAAACATATTTCCACATATACAACACCATTAAATCCAATAATGAATAGATCATAAATATTATTACAATTACATCACAAAGGTTTACCTTGATACAAATGAGGTATTACAATTATACATATAGATCAACAGTTACAATGAAGAAGGAGAAGGACAACTCCAGAGAACCACACGAACTCCTCGAACAAGAAGATCCCGCCATCACGAACAGGAAGAGAAACTCAACAGTGTAAGATGCATGCCACCCAACCATCTGGTACCCATAGGCCCAACCCCTGTGCTAGGAGATAGTAACAGGAAACCAAGACAAACCTATTACCTCTAGACACAAAACAATATACAAGATCACACTGTACCAGTAAATGCAAAACAACACTGTACCAAAAAGACAAAACATAAGGTTATATTACTTCTAGAATCACTAAATCAAATACATCCACTGTATAATACAAATCGGTCGTTGTTATAGGAGGAGTGTCATCATAAAAGTTGCATTGGTTATCCAAAGAAAATCTTCCTAGGTCCCGGCCCCCCTCTAGGGTTATCCTGGTAACCTCTTACGATTTCAGCCCCACATGCACACCAGTGCGGAATCGATTATCTTTCGAGAAGACAAGATAACGATCTTGTCATTTCAGGCCTTCCCGACTCATCTCAAATCTCATACTAGCCCTTGAGCCAATGAGTGGGGCTAAATTATCTAATTAAATATTAAGCTACTCCATCCCTAGTAAAGGTTATTTAATTTTTACTGATTAAACTGATTTTCACATGAGTTATCCTGGGACCCCTTTGTGTCCCGGCCCCCATTGAAAACCACTCCCCTATCGACAACACAATAACATATTCCACAACCCAAGGGTAGACAGTGCACAAAATACGATAACAAATATCAACTGTTTTGCAAATAACAACACATCCTGTTCGTAATAACTGGGTGCTCCAATCCAATCACACAACCCATTTATAGTAATCGAGTGTTCAAACTAATTCACACATCCTTACGGATGTTAAATACTGAAACCCAAAAAAAAACATGCACTACCCAAGGAAAATCTCAAAAAGGCGAACAAAAGATACAATAACCTTCTCACAATTTTACAATCTCTGGAAGACTTATAATTTTCTCGATAACAAATATCCCCAATACTCAATACACAATTATAGAAGAATACACAACAATAAGAAGCCACTCAAGTAATTAAATAAATGACCATTAAGATTTCCTAAATCCAATAAATCCACAACGAATTAAACCAACTACTTAACTTTGAGTTTGACAATTACTCATAATATTCAATTCAAATTACCCGCAAATGTGAATAGAAAATAATAAAATTTAAAATAATTCAAGCACTTAAATAATCTAATATTCGGATTTCCTAAATCCAAATTGAATCAATATCTATTTAAATACAAATCAACTTTCACTCTTAAGTCTTTTATCTTAAGATTTTATTAACCCATGCATTTACATGCTTTTATTAATATATAAATACTTCTGTTTACAAATCATAAGGAAATTAAAACTAATTATTAACTCAAATTTCACAAACAAATATAAATAAAAATTTTAATCCTTTTAATAAAATCATCTTATTATAAAACACCTACTTGTGCATGGTATGCATTAATTAATGATATAATATTTCTTTTAAATAAATAATTATATATTCTAATTATATAATCTAATTATTATTTTCCAACGTTTATTTTAAAATATCAAATTGTGCATGTGCATGCACCTATTTAAAAATACATTTAAATATATTTTAAATACTCTAAAATTATATGCAATATTTCAATATATATTTTTAAACAAATATATATATATATATAAATTAACAATTTTCAGACAACCCTAATCATAAATTCTGTATGTTGCAACTTTAATAACTTTTGTTTTCAGATCTGAGTTTCTTTAAAAAATTTACTAAAGGTGCGCAATCAAGTCGTCTTAAACATATAAAAAATTCAGCCCTACCCAATTAGTAAATTTTGCGTTATGATTAATTTAGTAACACACTCTCTCTGTTGTTTTGAGTTTCAAATTACCAGAGGTTTCCAATTTTTTTTAAATCTATCAAAGGATTTCATCCTCAATCTTACAGAGGTTTTTCTAATTCCTCAAATACTTTTATTTGTATTTTCTATTGTTTAAAATCATTCCTTACAAGGATTTAAATCTTTACGGTAATTTACCACTTTCTACAGAAGAACAAATTATGTTTTCACAGGAAGAGGTTTCTAAATTTTGATTTAAATTCAACAGAGGTTCAATAATTCCACTATAATTTCATCCTGTATAAATCTATTTCGAATAAACAAATTACAAAGAGGATTTAATTATTTTTTACAGAGGTTTCATTTTCACGGCAATCTTTTAAAAGAAAGAAACAAAAACTTCTACAGTATTGAAAAATAATTTCATAAAACATTTCCAATTTGCATTACAGCAATAAAATAACTTTTTAATTTCAAATTTCACAAAAACAATAAAGAACCTGTTACAAAAGAATGTTGCCTCAAGAAAATGTTGCCGAGCTTCTCTATAATTTCAATTCTCAATGTAGCCAAAGCTTTTTTCAATGCAACTGTCTCCTTCGAGAAGTCGCAACAACAAACACAGCCAAGAATTCTACAACAAAATAATTTTAAAACAATTTCCTCTGAGAGATCCACCATTTCCTCACCAATTTTTCACAACCCATCCTCAATTTTTTTTCGTGAAACAACTTTCTTTTCTTTTATTTTTTTTTCCTAAAATCCTCTCCGTGAATGAATTTTCAACAATTAGATCACAAATTTCTAACTCTCAGTTATCTTAAACAAAATATCTAAAATATATTTTCCCTCAACAATTTAGATATTTTACATTCACATGCATTTAAATATAATAATACAATTTACTAATTGCAACCAATTTAAATATTTTTATTTATTTAATTACCATTTATTTTTAATAATAAAATTTACTCAATCAACATAACCAAAATAAATTTATTTATTTATTTATTTTAGAACCCTCACAACAATAATTCATTTAATTAAATATTTAAAATTAAATACACATTTAATCTAAATTAAATTTGCACAAGAATAAAATACACAGAACAACAATGATAAAACTAAGACCAAGTTCAAACTAACGACACACTATACTAGGGTAAAGGTATGACTAGGTAACCCGTTACTATCTCCCAATATTACTGTTGAGTAGTGGACACATTCAGACCTGTGAAATCAAGTGAAGCTAATGTCCGGTACCTGCAATCTTGCAAACAAGCAAATGTCGCACATGTATATATATAATAAATTATTCACACCGTGAAGAGATAATCACAAAAATCACAGGGCACTCGCAAACGAGTGATGCAATACCGTTCTCTTCACCAATACAGTCACATCAAGACTGACAAAGCTTACATCATTAACATAATCAAAACACAAGGCATCATTAATTCAAGTACATACTATGCTAATCTAAAACATGCCATAATGATAACCTCATAATAAAATACATTACATCAAATTATAACATTCACGTCACTTAACAAAGAGCAATCAAACAATAAACAAACACCTTAATTCAAGAGTTATTAGAAACAAAACGTAAGATGGGAAAAACATTGTCTAATCAACATAGCACAAAATGGAGGGGTGTTACATAAATAATAATAATAAAAAAATTATTTAAATATTAATATAATATATCATTATTATATATAATATATATATTATATTATATATATAATATAAAATAAATTAATGACATGTGGACCCCCAAAAGGGAGAGGGGACACAGTGAAAGGTTGTGCCTAGCCTCCCCTGTGGAGGCAGCGCTGCCTGTGGAACCGCCCCTCCCTGGGGCGGCTGTGTGCAGCCATGGCTATGGCCCCCCACACATACCCAAATAATTTTTATTTTTTTTCAATAAAAGTAAATAAAAACACCCTCCCCTGCTTTGCACAGAATTTTACCAGAATTTTTTCTATGTAATTTTTTTAAAAAAAACATTTCCAGAATTAACAAAATATATTTATAATATATGTTTGTATATATATACAAACATATTTATAAATATATACCTAAATTCCCATTTACAGTCAAATTGTGCAACTTTTCTATAGAATTTTTACAATAAAACTAATTTCTCAATCACAATTTCTTGGTTTAAATTTTAAATTTGATATGAAGCATTTCAACTCCAAAATAAATGTTATCAAATTTCATTTTGTTTCTTTCCATTTTTTTATTGATAAGATTGAAGATTTATGTTAAAAATTTTGCTTTTATACAAAAAGATCTAAATTTCTTCAAGATTTTAACTGGGTTTTCAAGAATGATTGCAACAAGTTTTCAAAATAAAAACCCAGATTTTTAAAACAATAAAAGAAACAAGAAAAACCCGTTTGAAGCTTGAAGGAGAATCTAGTGTTGAGTTGCAATTCCAATTCTTTCAAAAACCTTTTCGAATCTTCAGTTCAATCTCAAGTGCATCCACAACAAAAGAGAATCCTTTCTTTCTTCCTCACAGCCCAAATTTTCAAGAATGAACTCTCTTCTATTTTTCCTCAAATTTGGTCAATATACCCTAAAATATCCCATCCACCATAGTTATTGCTCCTCTATCTATTTTGGAGATTTTTTATTTTTTTTTTAAATTTAAAACTAAAAACAAATTTTTTTTCAACATGACTTTATTATTTATTTCAAAATTTCTATTTCAAATGAAATTTGAATGCTTTGTTTAAAAACCATTTCCAACAAAGAATTTAATTTTTTTAAAAATTCTTTTCAAAACACTTTAACACTTTTAAAATTTTTATTTCAAAAGAATTTTACAATTATAATTTCCCAAAATGAATAACTTGATTTAATTCCACATAATTAATTTAATTAATCAATAAAATAAATCTAATCCAAGATTAGATTATTTTATTAATTAAATTAAATTAAGTAGCATTTCTAACACTACAACTAGATTTATTTAATAACATTTGAAATACAAAAAAACCATTTATTTACCTTTTTCAACTTGAAATTAAATAAATCAAGGAGAGATGAACAATAAAGAAGCAACTTAACCTGACTAAAACCCGACGACACACTATGACTAGGGTGATGACTTAGCATGGAAAACCTAGCTACTATCTCCCAATTGGAAATCGTTGGCCAATGGACACGCTCAAACCTACGAAATCAAGTGGAGTCAATGTTCTGTACCTGTCAACCTACGAACAAAGAGTATATCCAGCATGCATATATATAATCTAATAAAACACACTGTGAAGAGGAAATCTCAGAATCGTAGGGCGCTCGCAAGCAAATGGTACAATCATGTCCCCTTCACCAATACAGAATTACTAACTGACGAATCTAACATCAATAATATACTCAAAAGCATAAAGCATCATTAATTAAATATCTGCTACACTAATTCAAAGCATGCCATAATGATAACATCAGAGTAAAATACCATCACATCAAAATATAACATTTACATCACTTTACAGTTAGTGTTCAAATAGTAACCAAGTACCATAGGCAAAGTATTAACAGAACAAAGCATAACAAAGATAAAACACTATCCGATCAAAAGGGCCAAAATGGAGGGGTGCTATATATATATATATATTCTTCGCATTTCATTATATATATTTAATAATATGATATAATATATTTAATAAGTAAAAGTTAAGTTACACATTTTTTTAATGATAAGATTATATGTATTAAATAAAAGGTATAATAAGTAAGCTTAAATGCATATATCTACATGAGTTTTGGATCTATATAAACCACAAGGCCTTATTAAAGTGATTTTTTAAAATTTTAATTTAATATTCATAAATAAATTAAAATAATGTTATTTATTATAGTTTTATTAATTAGCCAATAGGCTATATATTGCATGAGGTTTGGCCTGAAACAAGTCTCACACTCCCAACAAACCAAGTTGTTTGACAGCTGCAGCATAAACTTTCTGGTAGCCTTTTATTTTTGCAGCTCTTTCTCGGAGGACATTCTATCACACAGAACGAATGGCTAATTTAATTTAAATTTGTGTATTACGACCTTTGTTTGTTATCATGCTTTTAATTTAGGGGTTTGAGAGACTTAAATCGTCACCAAGCCCTTCAATTCCAACGATATTTTACAAAGAAGCGGCTGGAATTTCAGGGTTCTGTTGGAAATTTTCAATAGATTGAGAGATCAAGAACATCTGTTTCTAGTCTGTAAGCAGGCAATTTCGAATAGGTATTTTTATTTTTCTTCAATCCAATTGAGTTCACTGTACCTTGTATCGGCCATTCCACCCTCAATTTTCCTCACGCTGCTCACACTCTGACCCACCCCACTAAATCTCATCCTCGCGACATCCAGACCGCTGCTTCAGAGGCTGCATGGTCATTCAATGTGCACATAATGCTTTTACTTTCTCCCCACTCTTCACACTCTGAACCCCAATCTTCAGAACCTCGTGAAGAAGAAATTGAGGGACAAATTTTCTCTGAATCGAGCAATGCGGAGGCCCAATAGGCTGATACAATGGGGAAGTGGGTCTCGCGATAGATTTGTTGGTGGAGTCGCCCAACATGGTGTTGAATATGGCAAAGGCTCTTCTTCTCACACCCCCTCGGATACATGAATATGACGACAAGAGTAAAGCAGAGGAGCCACTTTACTCCCTATGGAATGACTGAATATGAGTTTCTTGGTTAATGAAGGTAATTATACAGTGATTCTTTCTAATTAAGGTTACTGCAAAACAAAAACAAAAATACCTAATATAAGTTTCTCCATGTGGAATGACTGAATATGAGTTTATCAGTTACTATTTGTGTCTGAATATACGTCCATTTCTTGTGAGGATTGTCATATGAGCCGAGCCATATTTTGTTCTTTTTTGGCTCCTAAATTTCAGACAGTGACTCTTTTTAATTAAAGTTACTGCAAATTATAGTTACTAACTGAAAGTGGCTTGTCCTCCAGGGAAGGGCACCAGAAAATATTCGTATACTCGACCTTAGCATAATGTAGGGTATCTTGTCGTCCGCCGACCCTGCCTAGATATATTTAATGATACTTTATCCATTATGCTCCCCTCCAGACACATTATACGATAAGGAAATTGTCGGCCAAACAAGATAATATTTTACTAATAAAGAAGTAAATCTCACAATCCTTCACAAGATTAGTTCTAGAAATTCATTTGTATATTAAATGGTACTTAAGCAATGGAAAAAATTAAATACATTTCGTTCGATTCTAAAGACTAATTTAACTGAAGAAAAGTCTCTAGGCTAATATTATTTCTCTGCAACAGCTATGGTCAAGGATTTGAGTTTGAAATCGAGGGATGCAAGCACCCATCTTATGTTGACGAAGGAAAATGGTAGGCACAAGTTTGGTGAGGTTGTAGACGGTACCATTACTGAATGCACAACATTTGTTTGTTGCCCATGTGCTCTGTTGAGTTTGGTTGTTCTTTCCTAGGGAAGTTGTCTGCAAATCTCTCCAGAAAGGCTTGGAGAAAGAGCAGAAAGAAGTGGAAATCAATACAAGAGAAAGAAATTCCTTCCGAAGAACCTATGGCAGAAATTCCTTTCGAAGATCATGTGACATCTTCTCAACATGAATTGTTGACTCCCAAACATAATGTAAATGTTTTGGTCATGGATCATACTTGTATCAACATTGAAAAGATTTGGGGGAATGTTGTTGGAAAGAGTCACATGAGTTTTTGGAGAAATGATTTTTATATGGAGTTGAAGCCTTGAATCATAGTGAGGAGTTGATGAAATCTTATCGCTCGGACCAACTTCTACGATGCAGTTAATGTGTATGAATGAGAAAATCTACAGTGTGATGAAGTCCAAATTCTACAATGTTACTCTATCAAGTTCACTACTCTTGGTTTCGTGCATGTATTTGCGGTACATGCAAAAAATGCTTTTAGTTGTAGCCATTCAATCTATTGCATTAACTAAAATCTCATCAATGCCTACCTTGTCTATAAGAGGATTTCAAAACATTGAATTACATAATACCTGTAGATAATCACAGACAAAAGATCACGACAGAAGAATACTAGTCAATTGAAAGCATCAAATATCACAGACAGAAGATCAAAGGACATGAGAGGATTTATGTAGATTTAGCAGAGAAAAGAAAAGATTTAAATACCTTTTGGCGAATGATGTATTCCTCTTCCTTCTCCATGAAAAAGAGATTCAACTTTTTAAGCTCAAGGCTGAGCAGCTGAATGAAATCAATATCCTCGGCGGTCAATTTGTACTTCAAAAATATGAGATTTAAACCATCACCGCCCCGATCGGTGGAAGAATGACTCGTTCTCAGTGTTTCGATCCTTTGTTGCTTACGTGGCCCTTGAAAGACCCCTTCAACTTGAGCTTCCTTTGGTTCAACTAGGGGAGCTATAAATTTCAGATGTGTATGAAAGAAATTTGTCTCGCCATTCTGGCAACGCTTCTTCAAACAACTTTTACAAGTTTTTACTGAATTTCATTGTAACAGCTAAACTATTTTCCCTCTTTTCTTGGGTCCTAACATGCCTTCTAAGATTTCTTTTAAGCTATAGCTAAATTAAATTGTATTTTGAAGTCCGTTGCATTACTTCGTCCTGTTTTAATTGTGTTTGCCCACTTGTCTAGTACAAGAAAGTTGTAATACTTAAAACTGTGTGCTTGCCACGTAGCTACAATGTGGCACAAACTTCGCATGTCACAAAACATACTTGACCAAGATTCTTTGTGGAGGTATTCAGAAACTTCACTTAAAAAATTGTGTAAATGGAAAAAATGAAATGTTAAAATGTGTGGGTTATTGAAGGTATTCAAAAAATAATTGTGACAAAGGTACGATGTGAAAAGTTTATATTTTCTATCGATGTAACCCTTGCACCCTCCTGGTACAAGTGCTAGTATAGTTAATATAGTATATATATATATATATATAGAGAGAGAGAGAGAGAGCGCAAATTGCTTTGATTGGGACATCACCTATTTTATAAACTGAGAAAAAAGAAAGTTACAATTTGTGGCTTGAGATAAGGCAAGACTAAAGAAAAGGGTTCTCAACCTCTTGATTACTTAGATCCTTTCTAATTGGGTAATAGAAAATAGAGTGTCATAGTGTGATAGATAGAAAGCATTGTAGCCATATTATTCTTGTTGAGCCCCTCTCTCATGAGTGTTATTGCCTATTTCATTTCCTATTTTTCCTTATTGTTTCTATGCATATCACATCCCCCACCAAACCTATTTTGGGTTCTCTGTTTAGAGTAGCCAATGCACCTATAGACTTCTCTTGATATTTGTCGTTCACAAATATCCTCATCACTTTCCTAGCCTATTCATATCTTTCAAATACAATTACCATGCTATAAAGAAATTGTTCTAGAAATTTATAGTTATGGATTGCAACCTTTGTAAATGGTTTATGCCTATGACCATTGTGATAGCCTCCTCCTCCACCTTACATCTTCGCATAAATATTTCCTCCAATTGCTTCTTTACATCAACTTGCTTGCAATAACAGTACACGTTCAATATTTTTATCATGTATTCCATAGCGCTTGTGATGCTATTTGAGAAAACAATCTACATTTTATAGTCTTTATATTTTCATTTTCTTAATTTTTGATAGCCTAACCTTATCCATTTTCCCTAGGAAATCTTGTCAAGATTTTGGATAAGTAATTACATATTTAACTAGATCATGTGAGGGCCTTCATTTGGTTGAGATTTTCCAATTGCTATTTGCATAGAACATCCATGATTCAATTCCCATTGTTTCCTGAGTGCTCATAATTTCCATATTGCAAAAGACTAAGATTTCTCTTCATTTTATGCTCACTTAACCCACTTATATCTCATGTCTATTTGTCCTTCTTATAGGTGTTGGAAGTATATGAAATTTGTGTTGTCATTGTCTCCTGATAGGACTCCTAAGTGTCCTAAGGGACCATCATTTGTTGAACGTATGTTGACCAAAAATGCTTGAGGTAATGAATAATTGAATTTGACTTTAATTTATAGTTTAGTATAGTGATTAGATGTTTTTAAAAATATAAAAAATAATAGATAACTTTCTATTTAGTAGTTTAAGTTATTTACCATTGAGAGCTAATTAATCTAATTTGTGGTTAGAATTATTTTTGTGCAAACATCTTATCCATTAGGTAGTGTGAAGTGGCTACATTTTGGTGATCCACCACAACATTAGGATTTTCTTGACATGACATATTTGACATATACATTGTATATATAGAACATGAGACGACAAATGCCACATTTTGTAAATATTGTTTTGAGTTGGCATATATGCTAAATTTGTATATTTACATACACAATTACTTTACACTTTTATATATAAAAATTGATATTCGACACATTTTGTTTGTTGTGTGCATGGTTTCCTATTTTGAAACTTAAAATTTGAATGCATAATCACTTTATAATGGTTAGGCTATGATGGATAACATGTGATATAGATATTGGTTTCTTGCAATCTTGCACTTTAATAGTTTATGAATTACATAGATCATTTTTAATCGTGTTATAGTACTATTAAATTTGATTGTCTTGGGCAACTTCACCAAATTTGATCCCTTTATTGTTAGTCTCTATAGTTGCAACATCTTTTACCCTTGGATTCCTTGATCTATTAACATTCTTAGTCTATATAGTTTCATTTTGGTATTTATCCTTTAAATAAAGTTAGATTTCCCCTTAGGAATGATGGATATTTTGAAATTAGTGCATCAAAACAAATGACATATGTTGGGGTGCCTATACCTTTGCCTAGTTTGGGAATGAACTCTTAAAGTTGATAAGGGAACAAATATTTTCTAAGCACATCAAGTTGCTCAAAAAAGAGGATGGGATTGGTAGGAATGATAATACCCTCTTCTTATAAATCATGAATTATGTTTGGTCTGTAGCCAAGGCACATCAAAGTGCAAGGGATGCACAATAAGATTATTTTATGTTTTGATAGATTTGAGGTCTTTTTTTTTTTTTTTTCGGATTTTGTAGTTTTTTTGATGCAAGAAATTATGGTACCAAAGTTATGAAAAAGAAAATATAAACTATGAAAAGAAATTATGCACAAGAATGTAATATTCTATTGTTTTCTCTTGATAAGATGAATCCAACTAGGAAAACAAATATTTCCTAAATGACCTTCCTTGTAAGGTTTTCACTAATTTCCATGCTTTTAATAAGACAAGAAAATAAGCTTCACAAATAGAAAAGTGAAAAATATAGTTTGCAAGGAAACAATATAAAACTATGAAAAAAATTTATAAAACAAGAAAACTAAGAAAAGATAGTTTGCAACATACATAGGTAGGTGCATATGCATAATATTTGTTAATCTATGCATCTTTGCATCATAATCATCATTAATTGCATACGTTCGACACACTTGATTGTGATTACACAAACATGATTTTTTTCAACATACACATGATATTCATAATCATCATAACACAACATACATTCTCCCATCAATATAATCAATAATTATCGTATATCATATCTTTAATGTCCTCGTGTACAAATACATCTCATATTATTTTGTAACCATCATAATCATCAATACAATTAATAATGTCATAATTTTATCGATGTCCTCATGTACAAATACATCGATGCATCTTGCTTTGAAGCTATCGTAGATACACAACTAATATGTGCCCCTGATATCCTCACTTTGTAATGCACATCTCAAATCATTGCTACTCTCATAGACACGTGCATTGCAATATTACATAACTATTAAAAAACATAAAAAACAATATGTAAAGTAATTGAACAATGAAAGCAACATGAACTCCAATTTCGGATACATTGCCATCGAACCTCACGTCCTACTTAAAGCTTGCGTTGAGCAATGGTTGCATATAAATATCGGTAAAGTATGGATTATAAGCAACGTGAAAAACAAAGTAGTCATTCTTTGAAATCAAATGCAAAATTATAAATCGAGAGATTAAAGTATATGAATAAGATACCTCCTTATGAATTACATTGAATGTGCCCTCAATGTTATAACTTTTGTTTCGAATTGCTTCTTGACGCAATAGTATTTTCCACCAAAATAACCTACATTTGTTAAGAATTGTTACGAAACATAAACTTGAATCTACTATTGACTCAACAATGGTTAAAATTAAACATGGATATTGGAAAATGCAAAAATTGTAAGATTTTTAGTAATTTTGACAAAGGGGCAACGTGGACATGTCAATGTATGTAGGTAAATACTAGGGAAGGTCTCTTTTTTTCGCCCAAGTCAACCGATTATTCTGGGGTGCTCTTTCCAAGGTAGTCTCTTAAGAGCCCTAAAAGCCAAAAATTGTCAAAATTTGATGAAGTTGTTCTGAGAGCTCATGGCACATAGGAATGCTTTGTCTAGACCTATAGGTGGATATTGAATCCCTTCAAACCAACCTCTCTCAGTTTGGGTCAACTCAACACCGTTTGTGTGTTCTAATGTCATGCATTCTTGCAAAATTTGTCAATGGAAAATGGAAAGAAGCATTTTTTTTTTGTCCATAATGGAGTGCAACCAACTATACTAACATGTCAAGGGGGGAATTCCAACACTACGAAAGGCCTCATTTTGTTTCCTAATTCCCCCTGTGATTCCAAAGTGCACTAATCTAAGGTAGTCTCAAAAGTGTCATAAGAGCAAAAAATGAAAAATTGTTGAATTTTTAGTATTTTTGACAAATGGGCAACATGGGCACATCGAGGTAGGCAGGTAAATACTAGGGAAGGTCTCTTTTCGTTGCCCAAGTTACCTGATCATTCTAGGGTGCTCTTTCTGGGGTAGTCTCTAAAGTGACTTAAGAGCAAAACAATGCAAAAAATGTTAGTTTTTTAGTAATTTTGACAAATGGGTAGTGTGGACATGTCGAGGTAGGCAGGTAAATACTATGGAAGGTTTGGATTCGTTGCCCAAGTCACCCGATTGTTCTAGGGTGCTCTTTCTAGGGTAGTCTCTTAAGTGCTTTAAGAGCAAAAAATGTTAATTTTTTTGTAATTTTGACGAATGGGTAGCGTGGGCACATCGAGGTACACAGGAAAATACTAGGGAAGGTTTCTTTTCATTGCCCAAGTCACCCGGTTTTTCTGGGGTGCTCTTTCTGAGGTAGTCTCTTAAGAGCCCTAAAAGCCAAAAATTATCAAACTTTGACAAAGTCGTTTGGGAGCTCGTGGCATGTAGGAATGCTTTGTATAAACCTACAAGTGGATACCAAATCCCTTCAAACCAGCCTCTCTCAGTTTGGGTCAACTCAACACCATTTGTGTGTTCTAGCGTCAAATGCATTCTTGCAAAAATTGTCAGTGGAAAGCAATGCAAAAAATGGAAAGAAAGCGTTTTTTTGTTTGGTGCATAATGGAGTGAAACCAACCATAGTAACATGTCAAGGTGGGTTGTCCAACGCTACAAAAGGCCACATTTTGTTGCCCAAATCACCCCATGATTTCAGAGTGCATTGATCCGAGGTAGTCTTAAAAGTGTCATAAGAGAAAAAATACAAAATTATTAAATTTTCAGTATTTTTGACAAATGGGCAACATGGACACGTCGAGGTAGGCAAGTAAATACTAGGAAAGGTCTCTTTTCATTGCTCAAGTCACCCAATTATTCTGGGGTTCTCTTTCTGGGGAGACAAATATGACAGTCAATACCTAGGAATGTTATCTTTCTAAATAAGCATTTCACAATCATTAGACTTTGAAAATATACAATCATGCTCCAAAAAAACTACATTTTTACATATCAGTTAATTTTTATGCAAAATTTCAATGTACTTTTAATCTATGTACATGTTAGTTCTTTACAAGTAGGTTCAACAACAAATGTGTTGACTCTTCTTTCCATTTTGAAAATAAGGCCTCTTAAATGTGGCACCCATAAGTCACTTTTTTATTCTTATAGATGTAATATACAATGCAGGAATTTTAAGCACAAAGCAAAGAGAAACAAAATGAGAATTTTGTAGTAAAGATGCACCTTCTCTTCAAAAGAACAAGTTGGATCTACTTTTTTTCCCACTTCCTGCCTAAGATTTGTTTCGATATCAGTTATTTCTAATCCATGGAGATCATGTATATCTTGAACAAACAAGACTTCCTCAAATGTATATCTATTTAGATGGAAATCAACCAGAATTTAGCATACTAAAAAGTATCACTGTTTCATCTTATTACAAAAGAAGGGCTCATTTCTACCATCACAAAAACATAGTAGTATCAAACTCAAACATATGATGCAACATATTTTAACAAATATGTACCTTCAAAATATATTGATCTACATGATCTACTATGGATGTTTTGATTTGAATCACTTGAAAATATATCATTATTCTCCAAAAAACCTACAGTTTTGCATATCAGTTAATTTGTATGCAATTTTTTAATATACTTTTGATCCAACCCATAGAAATAACATGAATCAAAATAAGATGAATAATATCATACCTGTCCCATACAACAAACGATCTACTACTCAAGTGTGCCTGAAGGGTCATCTCTTATCTTCAGAGTATCAAGTAATGCTTCATGATCAACACTACTAATTGTCCATAGTTCTTTTGCTCTTGGTTTGGCATGATGTCTCGATAACTTAACATATATTGCTATAACAAGGTGTGAATAAATGATAATGGTTTTGTGTTTTTCTCATAGTCTTTAAATGCAAGTATTTCATTCTTTCTAATCATATAAATTCACAACCAAGTTCTGACAACAACTGAACCTATAGGATACATGAACCCATCATCATCTGTCATTGGTTGTGTTAGCTTCTTTCCCTATACACATCGTGCCAACCAATAGTGTGATCTCTCTTCATTCCCCTATGATACAAGAACTACATAGACATGTCTTGGTTGTACAAGATCTGAAAGATGGTCGTAGTCAAGTGAACTTTCCATTTCATCTTCTAAAGTGGAATCCATGTATCTACCCACTCACTTGACTTGCATTGATCCCAATCGCACCGAATCCAATTCTGACAAAAACAAGCCAACTCTCATGTCCATATGGTCCATGCACCTACATTTGAGCATTGAAATTAATGCATCTTTGAAGATTCTCTGATTTTTTTACATTCCAATTTCTCTCCCATTGTTCCCTCATCAACCAACCAAAAGAACTTGCACACTTGTGAATCAAGTGTCCCTCCTCGTGATAATGCATAGCTACACCAATCAACAATAGAGCACACATCACTGAATGTTGCACCACCTTTGATTTTCATTTGTTCCTTAACTAGAGCTCTCTTCACACATGCACTTGTGCCATCATGCTCACTTTTTCCATGCCCAGCTTCAAAAAAACTCCAAATATGTGGTACACCCCTCTCTACATGCATCCTGCTCAACCAATAAAGCATACGAGCATTCTTGAATTGCTCCATGCAGTTATTTGACCAAATGAGATGTTGACCTGTTGCAATACCTTTTTCTTACAAAAACTCAATTCTTTTTTCAAAACAATGTTGCACAAACTTAGATAAAAATGACACTCCCTAATTATCTTCCTATCCTCTTTTGTACTATTAGGGGCATGCCTATATGTTATGTGGACAAAAATAGTAATTTGAATAGAATTGTAATATTGTGATTGCACTTCATTTTGTGGTTGCAATATGTAATTTTCAACAAAATCAACCACAGATATAATAGTTCCAATTAGGAAAAAAGTCCTTACATGGGATTTGTGACTATGCCTTGCATACTTGTAGAATTTATTTTTTCTTCAAATCAAAAATAAAATCAATGACACTTACCTCTCTTGTAACCAGCTCACATATAGAACCTTCACCTCCACTCTTCAAACTGTATTTGACTGTCTCAAACCTTTTTTCTCAACAATCTTGTTAACAAAATCATGCTCCTTACCTTCATGAAAACAAGTTACAAACTTCAATAAACCTCCACATTGCAAACATGTTTCATTTAAACAATCATTTCTATAAAAAAGACAACCATCACCTCTAACACATAAAAATGAATCTAACAAGTCCCTGAATGACTTGGGAAGTTGCATTGCATGGCACTCCTGCAACATTTCATTAGTATGCATGGTAGAACGAATATAGCATAATAATTCATGATATATTGAAAACTCAACGTGGTATTTACATGTATTATGAATATTAATAGGTACACAATAAAATGGCTTACAAGACTCAAAAGCCTTTGTAAGATTTGCAAATTTGGATGTGTTTCACAAAATTGTTTGTACAATATTGTTTGACTACATTCCAAGAAATGTTTAGGATGAGGCATGTGATCTTGATTACCAATTCTTAACTTTAAAATATCATTTACATTCGGTAATATTCTAGATTGAGAGTGCCAAAATTGTTCAATTTCATTCTTTACATTATCAGTTAGCTCCTTATCAACACGTGGAAGCATCCCACTAAAAGCCCATGTATCATTTTGAAGAGGACTATCGAGTCTTCCTCTTCTTGGGAGTGCTCTAGACAATGTTTTTCAATTTAGATTTAAATCAATACAAGTTTGTCTCACTAAAAAAGCCTTTCTCAAATGATTTCTTACTAGTGAGGTCGTGATCACTCTACAAATAGCTCTTTTATCTTTTTCCTTACTAATCTTTCCAACAGAAGAGAGCATTAAATTTTTTTTTTACAATAATACTACTTTTTTTACTTTTTGGTGACACAAATCTTCAATTTATTTAATAATAGTCTCATTTTGTAAGACTTTAGCAATTGTAAAAAAAGTTGGCATTTGTTTGGTTAATGTATTACCTAAAAAAGTGTTCATTGAACATATTGGTAGCTCACAACTGAACTGTTTGTGATGACCTTTTTCCATCAAGATTATCTATTATGTTCTCACATATTTCAAACATCCATTTAGGGGTTTTTCAATGTTTAGCATTTTCATTGGATTCATTACAAATAGATGGATTTAGGAATTCACTTTCTTCTTCACAAATATCCTCTCTTCTTGCATAATAAGGAGATACATTGACATTCATTGTTCCATTTTCACCTATTTCATGTTCAACATTAATATTTTCAACTGAGTGTTCAACATTTTGAATATCAGTTTCATGCTCAACATTTTGCCCCTCATTTTCATGTTGTAAATTTTCAATTTCAATTTCTTCTTCAATATTTTCAAATTCAATATCATGGTCACTTTGAATTTCACTTAAAAGTAAAGAGGAACCTTCTCCTTGAAGAGAATTTGGTGTACTTCTTTCCAACCTCTTCCTTTCTCTATCTTTCTCTCTACTTGCCTCAATTGCCTTTGCTTGAGAATTACTCTTCCTTTTCACTTTGCGACGATTGTTGCTTCCCATTATCCCAACCCAAACAAGTACCAAATGATTGAAAGAATTTTTTTTTTTGTGAAAAGGAGTGCTCCAAAAAGTGAATTCTAGTATGTAAGACGCAAAAATCATGATATTCGCGACAGAGCAAAGAATATGGGGCCTCTTGGGAATGGACAAAATTGGCTTTTATCCGTTTTGTCCACTCACAAAATAAATATCCATTTTGTTAAGAAAAATAGATTTTCATTTTGTTCAAAAAAATGGATATCCATTATTTTAAGCTTGTTATAAATTAATATAACAAATATAATATAATTTATTCATACAATATATTAATATGGTGTTTATTATAATATTATATATAATTATAATTATATATAATATTATATATTAATGTACATAATATTAATATAACATTATATATATGTATATATAAAGCAAACAAAAATATTTGCTCAGGGGAAATGGGTACCCGTGTTTTCAATAACATTATGCACACCTCAAAATAGACCAGGCTTGTCTCAAAAATATTTGCACGAGGGAAACGGGTACTCGTGTTCTCAATAACAGATATTCATTATGTACACACAATGGATATCCGTTATGGGCACCTCAAAACAGACTAGGCTTGTCTAAAAAATATGGGGAAGTCGTTGTACCCAAAACGGATATCCATTATATCAAACTTAAATATTATATTATATATTAAATATTATTTGGTATAACTTATATATTATACTATATATTCTATATTATATGATATATTGAATATATATTACATATTATTATTATTTTTTAATATATATTATCTATTATATTTATATATTAATGTATTTTAATATATATTATATATTGTATTATTATTAAAAAATCTAGACAAAGAAATGGAGATAGGGAGAGAGAGGTAGAGAGAGTTAGGGAGGGAGGAAGGGAGGGGAAGGTGGAGTTAGAGGGAGTGAGAGAACACCATCAACCCTCATCTTAAACCCTAAACCATACACTCTCAACCCTTCAATGCCCTAAACACACTACATCCCTCAACCCTATCTCCCTCCTTCCCTATTTCTCTCCCTCTATCTATCCCTCTCTCTCCCTCCCACCTTACCAATCCCTATCTCCTTATCTCTCTCTCCTCCTCCCACCCTACCAATCTCTATCTCCTTTCTCTGTGTTCCTCCACCCTACTCTCCCTATCTCCCTCCTCTCTCTCTCTCTCCTCTACCCTATTCTCCCTCCTTCCCCTCTCTCTTCCACTCTTGCAATCCTCTCATTCCCTCTCCCACCCTACCAATTCTCCTATTCCTATCTCCCTCCCACCTACCAATTCCCTATCTCCTCTCTCCTCTCCCACCTTACCAATCCCTATCTCCTCTCTCCCTCCCACCCTACCAATCCCTATCTCCTCTCTCTCTCCCACCCTACCAATCCCTATTTCCCTCCTTCCCTCTCTAACCCTCTCACCTTATCAATCCCTATCTCCCTCCACCTATCCCTCTTTGTATCCCTCACACCCTACCAATCCCTATCTCCTCTCTCTCCCTCCTTCCCTTCTTTCTCTCCTCCTATCCCCCCCTACCACTCCCTCTCTCCCTCACCTATCCTCTCACCCCCACCCTACCAATCCCTATCTCCATCCTATCTCAGCCTTCCCTCTCTCTCCTCCCCACCTTACCAATCCCTATTTCTCTCCTTCCCTCTCCTCTCCCTCCCTCTATTCCTCCCACCCTACCTCTCTCCACCTACCCCTCCCTTCCTCTCTAACTCTCTCTACCTCTCTCCTCCTATCTCCATTTCTCTATCTAGATTTTTTAATAATACAATATATAATTTATATTAAAATACCATTAATATATATAAATATATTATATAAGATATATTAGAAAATAATAATGTCATATATATCATATAATACATAATATATAATATAAGTTATAAGTTATAATATTTAATATTTAATATATAATAGATTTTTTGACTTTCATATAACGAATATCCAATTTGCACAATAGAGGCGCGTCTATATTTTGAAGACATTGATGGGTCTGGTTATTAGTATCTTTTTGTTGCTTTTCATATACTTTTAAGACACTTTACCTATGTTTTTAAAGTATCTTTAAGACAAAACTTCCATAATGTGTTATCCTTTCATGAATACCTTGCAACCTTGAACCCATTTTGTGGAAACGAAATATGGTGAAAATATTTGTAGCATTGCATGGTTTAAATATATAATTTATATATATGAATATATGATTTAATTATGGTGGTTAGTTGCATATGTATGTGCATAGATTAATCTCTTTGCGGCTCAACACGTGGTAGCAAGGATGGAGTATTTGTAGCAAGTACCAAAGCAACAAAATGAAAAATTAATGAAGTTCAAGCCATCCAAAGAGCAGGAAGCTATGGAGTTGAGCGTGGTCATTATGGAAGGAATAAATGTGGGAAGATATCTGTTCTTGAATGTTGGACATTTGCCTATGTGTTTCACATGCAAGTTGTCCTTATTTGAATAAGTCTCTTTTTCCTTTTCAATTAGATGAATAAGTCAATCATTATTCCACCTCTTCGTATCTAGGAATGGGATTTATAATTGCAGTTAGTTCGTTAGTTGGCAGTTCGAATAAAACTCTCCCCATTTTGTATAAAGCCAGGGGATGAGTTCATAGATCAGTTAGTTGATTAATACAAGCTATTATCAGTTAGTAGTTTCTTTCCAATTTTTCAGTTATCCAAAAACATGTTAAAATGATATTATGGAATAAAATATTCAAGAAGGATTATGTCTGAACATCTGGTATTATGCAATGAATGGAGTTGTATGATGCATGGATGCATGAGAATCTAAGTTAGATTTGGCTTTAAGTTAAGTGAGATAGTTTTTTGAGCTAGGAACTCAAGTACTGTTCTTCACTTCATTCATCTATCTGTTTATTTATGCATTTCCATTAATTATGTTATCTTTATCTTATATGTGCATTACAAAGAAAAATAGTTTATGGTTAGTTATAGTTGTAGTTGTTCATGGACAAAAATATAATGGATAGATCATAGTACTCCAGAACTTAGGATTGGTTACTTTTTTGTTTTGAACAATTTTATATTAATTCTACACTCGTACATCTTTAGTAGTCACCTACAGCTTATGTTGCAGGGACCCATAGCCATTAGGATCTGTAACTACTTTCATTGTTTTTACATTTTTGTAAGTTTTCATCAAAGTAGAATAGTTTGAATAGGTTTGCATAGAATAATTTAGGTGAATACAAGTCTGTGAGGGCACAAATAGTGTAGTACCACCATAAGTTTATGCACCTTGGTTGATGATTTAATATAGGCTTGCAATGTCAAGTGGACTGTTCAGCTTGGTACACCCCTGAATTGTGTAGAATTTACCGAGTCCATAACATATGAAGCCTCCATTCCCTAAACGTTTGGCTATCCAACAACAACAGACACCGGCTGAAATTGACCTTCTAAGCCAGTTAAAAGATGTCAACATTAAAATCCCCTTAATCCAACCTATCAAAGATATTACCATTTATACTAAGGCTATTAGGGATCTCTACCTTAAAAAGCCAGGAAGGAAAAGAAAGGACCCACAGACAGTTCATGTTTTGGGTAACCTTGCTGATATAATGTTGGGAAATATAATTGTTCTCAAATATATAGATCCTGGTAGTCCAGTAGTGGACGTTAAAATTAATGGGACTCTTCTTAAAAATACTTTGATAGACCTAGGTGCTACAATTAATGTGATGACCAAGGAGACCATGCACCTACTACAGTTAGCCAATCTTAGACCTACTTAGACAATTTTACAATTAGCCCATAGGTCTATAGTTAAGCCTAAAGGAGTTATTGAGGACCTCTTCATTGCATTAGATTCTTGGGATTACCCTGCTGACTTTATAGTACTTCAGCCCAAAGTTAATCTAGTTGTTTATCCACTAATCTTAGGTTGACCTTGGTTAGCCACAGTCAATGCATTCATAACCTGTAGGTTAGGAAAAATGATCATATCCAATGAAACTGTAACCAAGAATCTAGTACTTTATCCACCAACTCAGCCACATCAAGGCCTTGAGCAAACCATTTGGCCACACTTGGATCATGAGGGCAACTACTCATTGCAGACCTTAATGACCATTGAACGTAGCCCTCTATTGGATATTCAAGATGAGGATAAGTTGATAGCACATATCATACAAAATGACTATGAAGAAACCCACAACAACATGGTTGTCTATCCTGCTTACAAGATCCCTTGGAAAGCATAATACCTACCAATTCCTCACAAGAGGTATCCCAAATAATCCATACTTTGTTACCCCAACAATGCTTTCCAATAATACCCAACCTTGACCTGTCCTCTGTACAAGAAATGTCTGCAATTAGAGATCAAGCCTGAAAAGATGTTGAAAGTTAATAATGCATTGACTGATGAGCAATAGAAATCCCCGCACGTTGTACTACAAGCACATGCAACAACCTTTGCATGGGATTATAGCGACATGAAAGGCATTGATCCTGCCTTATGCATGCACAAAATTTACATCAATGATGGCTACAGACCTATAAGGTAGCCACAAAGATGCATGAATCCAGCTCTTAAAGAGATTGTCAAAGTCGAACTGCAAAAGCTTTTGAATGTCAGATTCATATACCCTATATCATACAGTGAATGGGTTTCACCATTGGTCATAGTTCCTAAGAACAAAGAGTTTGTGTTGATTACAATGAACTAAATACTGCCACAAGAAAGGATCCCTTCCCATTTCCATTCATTGACTAAGTTCCTGATTGTTTGGCAGGGAAAGAATATTTCTCATTTCTTGACGGTTTTAGTGGTTATAACCAAATTAAGATTGCACTTGAAGATCAAGATAAAACCACATTTACCTGTCCCTGGGTACCTATGCATATTTTGTTTTACCTTTTGGTTTGTGCAATGCTCCAGCCACATTTCAAAGAGCAGTGCTTAGTATATTTTCTGATTTTGCACATGATAAGATGGAGATTTACATGGATGATTTCACCACATATGGTCAAACATTTGATGAGGCTTTGCAAAATTTAGAAGCCGTCTTGAAAAAATGCACTGAACACAATTTATCATTGAGCAATGAGAAATGTTTTATGATGATGACATAAGGCATTGTCTTGGGACATTTTATTTCCAATGTAGGGATACAAGTTAACCCCAAGAAGATTGAGATTATATCTACACTGCCTATTCCCCATAAACAAAAGGATGTGAGAAGCTTTATTGGACATGTAGGTTATTACAGAAGATTCACTCAAGATTATAGAAAAATAGTTGCCCCTTTGTTTACTCTGTTGACAAAGGATATTGATTTTGAGTGGACTCCAAATTGTCAACAATCCTTTGAGAAGTTAAAACAAGCTTTGACTAATGCACTAGTTTTAAGAGGTCCAAATTGGACATTTCCATTTCACATTCACACTGATGCATTAGACTTTGCTATTGGAGCAGTCCTAGGACAAAAAGAGGGGAATAAGGTGTATGCCATATATTATATCAGCAAAAACCTACATGGGGCGGAATTAAACTACACTGTGACTGCGAAAGAAATGCTTGTTGTTTATGCCATTAACAAGTTCAGATACTACATTACTAGTTATCAAATATTCATACAAACGGATCATACAACAATTAAATACTTGATGAATAAGCTCGTGGTAGGTGGAAGACTTGTGAGGTGGTTGCTATTACTGCAAGAATTTGACATAACCATAGTTGATAAACCAGGAAAGGCTAATGTGGTTGTTCACTTCTTATCTAGATTACCCACAACATCTAAATGAGCGGTTGATGATTCTTTCCCTGATGAGCATTTATTTGGTCTAAGTATACATAATCCATGGTATGTTGATCTAACTAACTACTTGGTAATAGGGAAAATTCCAACTTCTCTCCTAAGGAGAAAAGACAGTTCACAAATGCTTCCCTTATTCTTGGATTTCTGGATTTTTATTCTACATTGGCCGAGATAAAATTATGAGAAGATGTATTAGGGAGGATGAAATGTTTGATATATTGAAAGCTTGCCATGATGAACCTTGTGGTGGACATTTTGCAGCCAAGAGGACAACTTTTAAAATCTTAACAACAGGAAAATATTGGCCAACCCTTCACAAGGACTCTGTAAAGTATACTAAAAGTTGTGATAGGTGCCAAATAATGGGGAGACCTACAAGAAGTGATGAGATGCCTTTGCAACCCCAACTAGCACTAGCTCCTTTTGACAAATGGGGGCTAGATTTTACTAGCCCTATATCTCCCACTTCAAATAACAAAGAATATATACTAGTATGTACTGACTACTTAACCAAATGGTTAGAAGTGAAAGCATTGCAGTTTGCCAGAGATGGCGATGTTACAAAAATTTTATATGAGGAAATCTTCACTAGGTATGGTGTTCCTAAGGAGATTGTGACTGATCAAGGACCTCAATTCACATCAGACCTCATAGCTCAACTGGTGAAGGAGTATCAAATCAGGCACAAGAAATCTACTCCAGATCATCCTCAGGAAAATGGGCAAGTAGAAGTTACAAACAGGGAGATTGAGAACATATTGACAAAAATTGTGCAACTTCATAGAAGAGATTGGGTATCCAAACTACCAAAAGTTGTTTGGGCATACAAAACTACTTGGAAGACAACAACAAGGTTTACTCCTTATGAGTTGGTTTATGGAAAAATAGCAGTGTTTCCTATAGAGTTTGAATATAAAACCCTACATAAAACTGTCGATTTAGGGATGGACTTGATAGAATCTTAGAAAGAAAAGTTGCAACATTTGAATGCTCTTGATGAAATCATATTGTAGGCATTGCACCACACAAAGGTTGTTCAGAAACAATGGATTAAATGGCATGACCAATTTATTAAGACTAAAAATTTATTGTAGGGGATTGGGCACTTCTGTATGATTCCAAATACAAATATTTTCAAGGGAAATTGCAGTCAAGATGGCTAGGACCCTATGAAATACAAGTATTTCCTAATGGTGCAGTACAACTACAAACTATTGATGAGGTCAAATTTTCACTCTTGGTTAATGGTCATGGACTCAAGCTATATAAGAAACCACTTGAACACAATGATTTCATCACATATCTCATGGATGAGTATGATGCACATAGTTTTGCTAATTCAGGATCTGGGACACATGATGATGTTGCAATAGGAAATGGATTACCCAACATGTCTAGTAATACAAACGTCGAGTTACACAACTCCACCTCTGAGATTACTCAGGCCTAATTTTTCATGCTTTAAATCACATGCACACACAACACAATCTCCATAATGAATATTTTCAGACTACAAAAGGACTTGCTTTTCAGTTTTATTGGGACATGCTTCAGATGGGACCTGACAAGCATGGCCAAAGCCCCGAAGTTTGAGTGCGTTGTATAACACTCCATTCACTACATGTTGCTATCACTTGGTGGATTCAAATTGGTTTTCCCACAAAAACTATTACAGCCCACATGCGTCATTTACTCTCAAAGTAGAGCGCACGTCGCCAGTACAACCGTCACTTTTCATCAACTCCTATGCAATCAATGCACATCACATCACTTGTACACTGCGATATGTACCCCTTCAGTTCACAGTTGGGCCGAGAATTACTTTCCATTCCACACGTATGATAGGTAACTTCGCATGATTAAAACTAGCTTTCTTTTCGTATTCATTATTATTCATTGTTTAGATTATGCATGTGAATATTATCACCATTAATTTTCATCATTATCCTATAACCCTAACCCAGTTACGCATGATGTGTGGTCACTTCACTTTAAGTTGGGGGGAGGGGTATCATTGTTATCAAAAATTTTGATTTCGCCACCCAAGTTTGTCAAACTGCATTAATATCATCCTTTAAAACTAGAAAAACTTCTCTATGTTATCGATAAATGTGATTCCTTCCCTGTGATGAGCTAAGCTATAGAACTTGTGATACCTGATTGAACTAGAAGACAAGGGCTTGTGAGTATTGGGTAAAAAGAAGGCATTTGGAGAAGCGGCTGAATTTGAGGGTTTTTGGGTGGTGAAGTTGAATTTGTAGAATTTGAACTCTTTGAGGTTACAAGAATCAACAAAATAATGGGAGGTGATGTAATTCGTAGGGAACCATCTGCTCACAAAGAGATATTAGAGGATATGATGGTTATACCTCTATTCACAAAGGTAGGATGGTTGGACTATTTCTTAAAGTTGACAAAATATGCTAATGAGATGGTCAGGGATTTTGCAGCCACGTTGAAGTATGATGAAGCAACAATAAAGGGATTGGTGGTGGATGGCTCAAAGATGGAAATCGCTCAAGTAATAGGGTTACCTCACACAGGCTCTGAGTACCCAACTCGTGCAGATGTGGTAGCAATGAGGGAAGCATTCTATGAACAAGGCGAGAATTTGGATTCAACGTCACAAGGTACGAAAAGACTCCCTTCTGTTCTTTTGGGGAAAATGTGTTGCTTATATTATCAAATACCTTTATTTGTGATGGTCGCTATTGTTATATACTATGCATTTCAAGTTGTTGAACGACTTACAACATGACCAATTAGTCAATGTACCCAATTTCTATACAACATGTGTTGAAAAGAATGGCCTCCATCGTGAGAGGAAACAAACCTGATACTGTTAGTTGTATCATCATTGTTTGATAACCTATTAGTTAAGAGAAGTTTGAGGAATTCAACATCCATTGGGATGCTTTAAAGATTGCAAAGAAATCACTGTTGTTTGAGGCACCTAAAGTAAAGATGAACCCTTTACCTCGAGCCTAAACTAGAAGCTGACCTCGAGTATGAGATGAACCTCAAAGAGAAGACTTCCTGGTTGAAAATTCCAAGTCACCCGGCAAAACAAAAGCGAGGCCAAGAAACATGATATATGTGTAACAAAGGAACCTTCTATCCTCCAAAAACCCTCGAGCTGGGGAAGATAGTTATTGCATCAACGCCTCAAAAGGAAAGAAAAAAGGAAAGGATGACATGCAGACAATGCCAGTAAAGAAAGAGGATGAAGGAAAGAAAAGGAGTAAAGAGGAAAGAGTAAAGTTAATAAGAAACCACAATACATTCACTACTCTAGGAAGGCTAGGTGATAGAATTGAAGAGAGACATGGAGGAAAAATTACAAGAAGGAAAGGTTGAGGAACAACATCATGATCCACTAATGGTATACCTAAACACGGACAAGGAAGGATCTGACTCTAATATTGTTTATGTTGAAAATGTTGATGCACTCTAAGTTAGAAGCAATAAGATACTATCTTCCTTCCATTCTCAATTAAAGGATTAGCCATTGCCAAGAAAGACCGGGTGAAAGCAGCTCCCAAAGGATTCTCTCTTAGAGAATTTTTTGATGCCAAAGGTGATGACAGTGATGGTTTGAATTTTGAAGAAGAAAAGGAATTGCTAGAGGAAACATAAGAAAAGAGCTTTAAGAATCCCTTGATAGGATACAACAATTGGAAGAATAGGTAAAATGGTATGAAAAAAAGACAAAAAAAGGAAATGAGAATCAAGGAGCTAGAAGATAGAATACATACATATGGACATGGAAATAAATTGGACCTTATCAATAATAAATAACAAGATAAATGGGAACGAACCCATTTGAATTCACAAACCCTGTTGCAAAACACCTCATTTTTCTTTGTTCGGGATGAATTGCAAAACATCACCTCCAATTCAGCAGAAAAAACATGAAAGCAAAGCAGTAATTTTGGAATGAAATCCAAGAATCTGGAGCTGAAAGACCAGAGGAGAAATTGATTAGAAGTAACATGAGAATGCAGATCCTTCTTGCCCAGGTTTAAGTGCATTGAAAATTTCAGCCAATCCATTGTTTATTGATGATCAAAGCCTCGATAAGAGACACAGCCTTCTAATTTTCAGCTCTAAAATCAGCTTTTAGAGGAGCAAGACCAATTATGTGAATATTATTTGCATAATTATGTGATGGTAGAAGATATTGAATGGAATCCCTTGATTTATGTTGGGGATTTTCAAGTGAGTGCTCTTGCATCTTACTTCAAAAATGAACAGCTCCATGGGGAGTTAATGGAGAAATATGAGAACAAGAGAAAACAATGGCACTGCAAGTTAGAAAGGAAGCAATGAATACTGATATAGTCATTACTCAATGGTTAAGACTCCTTTCTCATAGGGGGCCAGGGAAAACAATTATAGACTTAAGACTCAAAGATTATAGAAGGATTCAACAATTAGCAGTGACCACTCTTCAAAACTGCTCAATACATGTGAGGAATAGATGGGACAGTCTGACTCTAGAATTACAAAGGAAGGAGCCTCACTCCCTCTACAATTTTATGAGCATGTTTGAGAGGTTACGCAAGTATATTAAGATCTCAAGAATAAGGGGAGTGGAGTGGCTTCCACTAACTTACCACCCTCCTATCCTAGCTACTTCAACCAATTCCACATTGGACTAGACAGAGTAACAATCAAGACAAGAATGCAGAATTAGACAAGATGAACAGGCTTGCATGCTACAATGGTTTCTACCTCAACACGGATAGGGAGTCAACATAGTCATGGATCTTAGACATATTACTTTTTCTTACAATCTTCTCCCCTAGGTGATTTAGTGTGGTATATTTGCTTAACAACAAGCAAAATGACAAATTGGGGGAAATGATGGGTCTGGTTATTATTATCTTTTTGTTGTTTTTCATATACTTTTAAGACACTTTACCTATGTTTTTAAAGTATCTTTTAGACAAAACTTCCATAATATGTTATCCTTTCATGAATACCTTGCAACCTTGAACCCATTTTGTGGAAACAAAATATGGTGAAAATATTTGTAGCATTGCATGGTTTAAATATATATATATATATATGAATGAATGGAATGTTGTGATTTAATTATGGTGGTTAGTTGCATATGTATGTGTATGGATTAATCTCTTTGCAACTCAACACGTGGTAGCAAGGATGGAGTACTTGTAAAGAGTATCAAAGCAGCAGAATGGGAAATTAATAAAGTTCAAGTCGTCCAAAGAGTAGGAAGTTGTGGAGTTGAGTGTGGTCATTATGGAAAGAATAAATGTGGAAAGATGTATGTTCTTGAATGTTGGACGTTTGCTTATGTGTTTCACATGCAAGCTGTCCTTATTTGAATAGGTCTCTTTTTCCTTTTCAGTTAGATGAATAAGTCAATCATTATTCCACTTCCTCGTATCTAGGAATGGGATTTATGATTGCAGATAGTTAGTTAGTTCGCAGTTCGAATAAAACTCTCCCCATTTTGTATAAATCCAGGGGATGAGTTCATAGATCAATTAGTTGATTAATACAAGCTATTAGCAGTTAATATTTTCTTTCCAATTTTCCAATTATCCAAAAACATGTTAAAATGATATTATGGAATAAAATCTACAAGAAGGATTTTGTTTGAACATCTAGTGTTATGCAATGAATGGAGTTGTATGATGCATGGATGCGTGAGAATCTAAGTTAGATTTGGCTTTAAGTTAAGTGAGACAATTTTTTGAGATGGCCACTCAGGTACTATTCTTCACTTCATTCATCTATCTATTTATTTATGCATTTCCATTAATTTTGTTTTCTTTATCTTATACGTGCATTGCAAAGCAAAATAGTTTATGGTTAGTTAAAGTTGTAGTTGTTCATCGACATAAATATAATGGATAGATCATAGTACTCTGAAGCTTAGGATTGGTTACTTTATTGTTTTGAACAGTTTTAGATTAATTCTGCACTCGTACATCTTTAGTAGTCACCTACAGCTTATGATGCAGGTACCCATAGCCATTAGGATTTGTAACTACTTTCATTTTTTTTACATTTCTGTAAGTTTTCAACAAAGTAGAAAAGTTTGAATAGGTTTGCATAAAATAACTTAGGTGAACACAAGTTTGTGAGGGCACAAATAGTGTAGTACCATCATAAGTTTATGCACATTGGTTGATGATTTAATGTAGGCTTGCAATGTCAAGTGGACTGTTTAACTTGGTATACTCCTGAATTGTGTAGAATTTACCAAGTCCATAACACATTAGTTTGCCTCTACAGACATGGCGGGTTTGTTTTTCGTCCTGCATAATGAATATTCGATTATCTGTACATAACAGATATCCATTATTGATAACACGGATGTTGGTTCCCTTCTCTGTAAATCTTTATTAAATTTAATATATTAATATATACACAAATAATATAATATTATACATATTATATATACATTATATATACTAATATTAAAAATATATTGATATTTATGGTTTTAAATAACGGATATTCGTTTCTTAGACGTTAATAACGTATATCTATTATACAGCCTTAAGTAACGGATATCTGATTTTCCTGTTAAAAAAAACAGATATCCATGTCTATTGAATATCCGATATTAACAGAGATTCGTTTTGCTTCGGTATTTGGCTTGGGGGTGACCAACCTAAAAAGTCAACATCCCCTACATGTTAATAGGGGTTGCAAAAGTTTTTGGAATTTCACCCTTCGTGCTGATGACCTTTTTTCATCCAATTTTGATGAAACGAAAAAGGTTTTCTCAACAAATTGAGAGCATTCTACCAATATAAGATATGCTTTATTTTGAATTTAATAAGTAATTATTATTGATTTTCTACATGCACTATGTGTGAAATCTTGATTGATAGGTTGATTGAGAAACATCTATAACTTTTAAATGGTTAAAAAAAAATTTGAATCCGAAAGATGTGTCATACACTATGCTTCACAAATTTTAGTTAAAAAACAAATCATGAACTTTTGACCAAGTTAGGATGGCCAGACAAATGGTTTTTAATATTTTTAAAAAATTCTACTAGAAAATTCATAAATATTTACTTGCCAAAAAATTACAAAAAAATGTGTCACGTCTAGGCATGTGTCCTCTACTTATATTGAAATATTCGTAAAAAATTATTTATTTTTTCTTCCCATTAGGGTGGTTGGACAAACACCTGCTTTTTATTTTTTTCCCTAAAAAGGGCTACTAGCTTAGAAACTAGATTCAATTTGCTACGAGTTCTGTTTTTACATATTTTTCAAATTATGTTAATAATCTATTCAAATTTTTATGTCAAGTTGCGTAACTTTGTTTTTCTGAATTTTCATTGCCGCTTAGGAGCCTAGTTTGGACCTCCATGATCCTACACTGACCCAATTGTTGGAAGGGAATTTGGACTCAAAACTTAGTTTCAAGTCCACATTGGATCCCAAAGTATGACCCACAAGTAGTTTCTCTCTACAACTTGAAATGGTAGTTTTGGCCTTTCTAGTTGTCTTAGCCCAATAGAATTTTGAGTGGTAATCCTATCTCTCTTCCATGTCTCATTTTCTATGTCAACCTTGGTGTTTTTTCCTAGGGTAGAGTTAAGTCTCCCACTTGTGTCACTGTGCATTGTGCACTGGTCTGCATGTTAAGTGTGTCATCACACATTGTTATGACACCTTGAGCACATAGTAGTGTTGTGTGGCTTGCTTAATGCCACTTTGTATCACAAAAAAATTGTTCAGTTGTCTTTTGTCCATTAATGTCTTGAGCAAAAGCTTGATGCATTACATTTATCTATCTACAAAATAATTCTCAACTATTTGGAATGTTCATATAATCCAAGGCTAATAAGCATACATAAATATGCAAGCCCTCCAATATAGACAATGTGAACCTAACAACAATGAAAAAAGCTTCTTTTCTAGATGTATTTGCGTCTATGATATTCAGTAAAGAACCGATGTAAACAATATCTTTCCAATCCAATGTGCAGCCACAATCCCTTATAAAATAGTACCAGAGTTCTTGCTGAGGTTTTCAACCGAATATTCATACAAGAAGAAATGCTTCAGAGGAAAAAAAAAAAAAGATGCACAAGCCTTCAAATATCCAAAGCACATAAGAATTTTCAAACATGAAGAAGAGATGCCTAATTTGATGAAGCATACTTACAATCCTTAAGCTTATTTGCAATATACATAAAAGGAAACCAGCAGTACATGATTGTGTTGCACTGTGATTATTTCTTGGACAAGGGTAGGACAAAAAAATAAGCAAACAAGTTTGGAAAAGTGGTGCAAGGACAATAATACATGATACAATGCGCTTATATGATCACTCAGTCATTATGCTGAGAATTTGTCTGCCTTTTAGTAATCAAGAATTCAGAAAAGAAAGTTGCGCTTCAAACTGTAAACTGAAATAACAGGAAATATTTAAGGGTTTCCATTTGCAAATATTTATTAAATTTTTCTCTGATGGGCTTAATGCATAGACATCTAGTGGATAATTCAGATGAGGAAATAGCACATACCCCATACATATAAGTGAAATATGGCTCCCAGTTCTTCAATGTCAGTTTTATGCCTCACGACACTGCGATGAAGTGTGAAAGCTCTAGTTGTTGTCCATAGAAAAGATGCAACACAAAAGAAATGTGTGTTGTACCCTTGTGCATAGCAGAAAAACCTCTTTTGTAGATCCCTGTATCGCTGCAAGAATTTGAGACCAAAATCTCTGCTGCCCATGATATGTTGTAATGTGTAAGAAAAATGAATGAATCTAAAAGTATGCATTGTGCAAAATAAACAAATTTGCAGCATAAGCTTTGCTGAAAGAGAACACTGGAAGTTTTTTGTGTCAATTCGTTTTTGCATTTCAATATGGTAGTGGGTTTATGAAGGTCCTACTCCTGATTGCCACTAAAGGTTGAAAGCAAATTTCTTCATGAGAGAAAATGAAATTATATTAAAGTTCAAGATCGGTGTTCTATTGATGACTAGCTTACATAAACTTCATTCTAAAACAAGTAATCAAAATACAAACTCATGACAATTTTTTAGATTCAATATAATATTGCAATTTGTGACAAATGTGAGAACAAACTTGGATTTGTTTGCACAGCCGATTCTTTGAATACAATAATCTATGGAGACTTTGGACTCCAATGTGGAAACCACAATGAATCATAGTACATTGGAATAGTAATGTATATATTGATGCATTGTGTTGGCTCTCAAAGCTGCAATTCCACAAATCCTACACAAGAACAAATATTGAGCCTGAGAAGGTCAACTCAAGGAAATAGATGCACTTATAATCAGATTGTAGCAACTAGGGGCCACTGCATGAGAGTGAATGATCTCTCTCTTACTTTAGGCTCTGCTAGGCCAAGGGGACCATTCCCTGAGGTATTCAAACTATGCCCTCTGCAACTACATCCAATGCATTGTGAACTCCGAAATATGGCATTAAGCTCATGCAAATGCTGATTGCAATTAGACCTTTAAGACCTCCAATAAACAGATGGAAAACATTTCTGCATATGCACCAAATGATACAACAATTCTATACCCTTTAAAATGAATCCTCTTGTACTTTACATACATATATGTAAGAAACAAACAAGACCATCATGGTTCTCTGATAATCAATCAATTTCAGCTTACCTAAGATATGCATAAGTTATATAACTGAACCATAAGAGCATGCGAAATCTAAGCTACTGCTAATCTACCAAGGGAAAGCAAGAGAGATGATGTATTAACTTAATGATTGTTGGACTCTCACAATCTAGACCGGTGCCAACTCCATTTGGAAAGAAAGTCAAAGCTTGTAAAGAACACGAGCAAACCTGCAAATCAACAATGGAACTAGGTTTGCAGACATTCACAAAACCAATGATTAGAGGCATCACACATTCAGACATTTTGCAATAATGGTATCCCTCCTTACATCACCATGACTACCATTATATTTCCTAAATTATCTGTTTCCATATCGAACAAAAGTTGCAAATCAGGTATGCTGGCACCAATGCATTGCAAATCTTCTTCTTCCATTCCTCAAAATTTAGTTCTTGAGTTCACCCCACACAAAGGACTTATTACTTGATGCTTGGACATGAATCAGCATGGTAGTCTTGGAGAAATAGGATACGAATTTACATAAATATTGAGTTATAGAAATACTGAATAGCAGTTAAAATGCTTACTATTGCACCATTGGTCAGGTCTGGCTACTTCAGCATGGTCTCTATATTCGCTGGAATTCTCATATCTCCTCCATGAACCAAAAAACATGGTTATAAGGATGCCAGTGATCATCAAGAAAAGTCACACTTTTCAGAATTGAGTATAAAAAAGTTATCATATTGATAAAAAAAAATTAATGCCAATTCCCACCACCACTTCTCTCAAAAACTTGTTGAACTGGATACCCTTACAACTCAGCCCTTCCATATTTCTGCCAATAACCATCTGAACCAAAGAGAAACTTCACTTATCCAAATTGAAAATATATCTAGGGCTTTGTTCCATTTGATAGAGTCTTATTTGAACAATAAAGGTCTTGCTAATATTTGGGAGTGCTCTGCTAGACAGTAAATTGGTATGAATATTAAAAATTGCCAATATCTTCCGAGAATAGTCCATACCTTGAGTATTGATGATGTTAAATAAACACGAGTGTTTTTCGTGGGTCTTGAGTTGATTTGTTTTATGCATGGTTATATTTTCCATACCCTTCATATTTAATTATTTTTACTTGTCAAAAAATCTCTTATAAAAAAAAAGAGAACCTTGGAATTCCCTCGTTATTTACCTTAACAAAAAGTTAGCAAAGAGGAAGCAGGGAAAAGGGTGTTGGAGTTTAAAAAAATAAAATAAAAAAACTGGAAAGAGAAAATGAAA
>VDFB02281243.1:80707-100230 GCA_007258455.2 Sequoia sempervirens
CATCCGATGAATAGATCACTAGCAACTGCTGACGAAGCAAAAAGAGGCAGTTTAGGAAATATCAGGTAACCACAGTTAACGGCGAAGTTCTAAGAAAAAAGAGCCTTTTCAAAAGAAAGGCGCCCTTTCTTTTGGACTTCCAGATGCTGACAAATGACAAAAGGCTTCCCAGGATAACCTTCTCAGCCCAAGTAGATCTCGGAAACGCAACTGCAAGCACCAACACCTGACAGGCAGTCAACGGATAATCTGGATCAAAGTAGGCAACTTTTCAGATGGAAATAATCAAGCCAAAAGACAAAAGCGCCCTTTTCAAGGAGGGGCGCCCTTGAATAAAGGGACCCTAAAATAAGATCCAGGTTTTCTGAAGTCAGTCATTCTTGGCAGAACAGAGTTGGGTACCTGATGAAGCATCAAGCGAAATCATCTGACTCTCTGATCAACGAGAAATCCAGGTCAAAGCACGAGAGGTCATTTCAAAAGGCTGAAGAACGAAGCTTGAAAATTCACTAAGGCATTAGCAAAAGCGCCTTTTCTTGAAAAAGGCGCCCATTCTTTTGAAGACCTAAACTCAGCTTTTTATCATCATGTCTCCCAGGCACTTCTTTCCAGTTCGGATCCAGCTCCGCAGTGAATGTGTCTGCGACATCTCAGGATCAACAGACAATGCTAGATTCAGGATCAAACAGAGGGCTTTCAGGAGAATAAATATTTAAAAACTTGCAAGAAACCAAAAGGGACGCCTAAAGAAGTCAAGGGTCAATTTGTTGACTAAGTCAAGAGCTTTTTGAGTTAAAGTTGGCTAAAACGCTCCACGATTGGTGGAAATCACCTTTTCAACTTTAGATCAAGCCAAAATCACCTTTTGAGCTTGAGTTAGGTCCCCAAATTTGTGGATCTGAAGCTTAAACATATATATTCAAGGTGAAGGCGTCCCATTTCATTATTTCATTGCAGGTTAAGAGATCAAGATCAGCCACAAGCTCTCAAGGACGCCATTGATAGATCCGAACAAGGTTTTCATCCGTTCTTCAATTTTTCTTGCAGATCTGAAGCAGAAGAGGATTGCTATTTTGAGGATTGGACCTAGAGATAGATTTTTTTCAGGAAATTAGATAAAACTTCCAATCCACCTTCTGTCTATTTCCTCTCTTTTGGTCTTAGGTTTTCTTGCATTTGACAGAAAAAGCAACAGGCTATATCAGATCAGATCAACTGGGTTGATTCAGCATTATTTTTCGAGAAACCCATCTCGCATTAAATTTTCCAAAATCGAAACTTGCTGCCCCTATTTTTGTAGTTTTTCTCAAAAGTTTCGTATCCAAATTTCGAGACCGGTTTGTTCAAGATTAGCTAATTTCAAATGTTCCATATGCCAGATTTTTCCCGAAAAAAAAAAAAAAATACTTCTAGCTTATTTTCAAGGGTTTCCAAAAATCATCTGAACAAGGTCAAGATTACAATCAATCTTTAAGTTTTTCAAGATGCAGTACTCCCAGGTACAATACGAGACCAAGATGGTCTTACTCCATGATTACTTGAAAACAGTTGACACAAATTTACACCAAGTAAATCCAGTGATTGATTTGGAGCAGCTAGAAGGCATGAATCAAATCACATTGCAGAATATTGAAGAATCCGGGTTGCTGCAGGCCGCATCAATTCCCATCACACTACAGAGCGTAGAACTTGTAATCGCTTGTATCAAGCATTACAATCCTACCACCAGAGAAATCAAAGCAGCAGATGGAAGAATTGTTTGCAGTCTAAAGCCTCAGGATATCGAACGGTGTTTTGATATTCCATCATGTCCTAACAGCAAAGTCATATCAGTGACGGAATGTGGGAGGGCATTTGAGACAGCTAAGGACAAATGTCAAAAGGTTATGGCTGAAAAATGGCTAAAAGTGACAAAGGCAAGCTTGCCTAAGCCGTTGGGACGAGGAGAATGTAAAGATGAGTATGCAGTGTTAATCACTCTACTCAATAGAATCACTGGAGAAGAAGATGGTCGTCAATTCCAGCCATGGATGTACTATATCATTGCTAAAATCATTGGCAAGAGGGAATATTATGACTGGGCCACTTTGATTAGTGACACTCTCCACCGACAAATCACTGGGTATCTGGAAGCTCATAGGTTCCACATGTGCTCTTACCTGGTATACTTGATAGCCTTCCAAGGTGAATTCAGGTTATTGAACAATGTGGGAACCTTAGGTGTGCAGAAGGTTCACGAACATTTCGCACGTCTTGAGTTTACTCAAGCGGCGCGACACTTCAAGAGAACGAGTGATAACTTCATTATGCACACAGTACGTGAGCTTAACCATGAGATGCACGTGCGTATTTCACAGACAGCCAGAGAGGCAATGGCGGATTGGGCGGATTGGTTCATTCAATTCCCTACGTTCTCCTACATACGCGTGTATGGCTACATTGGCCACCCCGCCATGCTACCAAGATACCCTTCAGATAGGGTAGTCTTCATGGAATTCCTGAGACAGTTGTCCGAGGTTCATGACTACTTGCGCTTGAAGAGGAAGACAGCTGTTAACTTTCCCGTTGAGATGGGACTATATAGATGTGGATTCGCGGCAGATGCTAAGATGATGAGTCAGGAAACAGCGAGGTTTAACCTCAAGTATCTCATTGATAGAAGATCCTATGATCCCAGAGGACTCTATGCAGCACACCTCGAGCAACACTCGTCACATAAGTCTTCTATGGAAGATTATTGGGTAAATTGTAAGGACGAGTATGAAGTGCGAAGAAGGAACTATAGCAGATTCAGACTCCTACAAATTGCTGATTTTATGTCAGCAGACATTGAGGGCCTGTCCGATGATGAAGGGGAAGTTATTCTCCCCTCATTCTTCGCAGATTCAGTTGACTCCCAACCACTCCCGAGAGTGGATTGGTATGCCAAAGAAGACACGTCTATAGAAGAAAGAACGAGTAGAGTGGTTAGAAATAGCCAACTCTATCTCGACCGCAAGAAATCAAGGAAGGTGATACCCCACAGAACAGAGCCGCCACAGGTTCAGTCTACACCACCTTCCACTTCAAGAAGGAAACCAAGGCAAAAGCAATGGTGCAATCCTCCCCGAGGGATGAGGATGTCAAAACCTAGAACACAGAGGACACCAGTGGAGAAAGCCACACATAGTCCTGAAATAATCACGGGTATTGCTGCCCCAGAACAAAGAGTAGAGACTGCTACCCCTGATTCAGCAGAAGTTATCACGGAGGAACCAGCAGCAGTAATTGTTGAAGAACCAGTGGCTGAGCCAATGGCAGAAGCAACAATAGTAGAAGCAGCAGCAGAAACGGTGCCTGTTATGGAAGCAGAGCCGCCAATATCACCAGTACCACAGCGGTCACAAGTCCTCATCGACTTGGATTCGCCACCGAGAGACATTGCTCCAGCACAGTCTCACACATCTAGCATTCAAGGGCCTCACGTCCCTCCTAGCGAAGTTCGCCGAGATTCTATTTGGCTTGAAGGCTTCCTAGGAAGAAAGAGGGAAAAACCCTCGTATGAACTTGACTTTACCGAATTCGACCACGTCCCACAAGACACGTCGGTGAAAAGGTTGAAGAAACAAGTTCACATAGAAAGGAATGCAAAGTGTGAGATCATCATAGAGACTGCCGCTCCACCAGTAGAGAAAAGCATACACGAGGTTCAAGTAGAAGACTACACTTTGTCTCAACTTAACCTCGGGAAGACTACACGACAGGTGGAGGCAGACCTTCTTGGAATAGCTTCGGTGAGCGCACAAGAAAGAATGGCTAAGGATGGTAAAGAAAAAGCAGCCTTAAAGGCTGAAAATCAGAAACTGAGGTCTTACATAACCAGCTTGATACATGGCACAGCAAACGTCTCAGCCCTACCAGCAGGACTACTAGATCTCCCCGCTGAACAAAATCATCGGCAATTGATAACATTCAGCAAACACTTGAGAGATCAAGTGGAAGAGTTTGTTCTCAAGGGTAGGTGTATACTGGCAAACCTATACCAGTTACGGGATAGAGCACATGGACTTCGTGCAGAGATCCAGCAGTCAGAACAAAGGATTGCAGAAAAGAGGCTTGAAGACGAAAGCACAATTGCAGATTTGCAATTGGCATATCAATCAGTATACTCTGAGGAAAACAAGCAACATCTTTTTGCTTGGAAGGAACAATTGGCGTACAAGGTGAAAGCCTACGACGCTCATTCAGTAGAGTTGATTGATTATAGACGGGTGGTTGCCACTATTATCAACTTTGCAAGAATGTTGGTGATATCTTTCCCTTGCATGGAATATCAGCGTGAGGGAGGAGAATACGTCGAGATGGTTACTATACAGAACCAGTTCAGGGATGTCATCCGCAGTACCTTTCTTGATGATCCAGATGGTTGCAAGCTGGCTAAGGTAGCAGCTTTATCAACCAAGTTTGAAGAGGCAGCATCTCAGTGTATTGACTTCGGAAATCAGCTCATAACGGGTGAGATCATGCTACGATGCCACGTCATCATCCTACAGAGCATTAACTCCCCAGAAGTTGATGAAGTCAATCAATGGATAGAGACACTGCTGATTAATGGCGAATTATAAATGCACCCAAAAAGGACGCCATACACCCTCCAAGTGGCATTTATGAGACTTGAGTTTGACTTGATGCTTCTTTCCAAGTCAACTCAAGATGATATTAAATGTAGTTGGAGTTAACTTGATGCTTCTTTCCAAGTTTAACTCCATTTTCCTTAAATCATGCATTGTCAGATCCCACTGATTAAGGATGTCTATTTGACTTCCATGATTTGTGGATCTTAGATCTCCACTAAATGTGGATGTCTATTTTGGAGGGATACTTTCATTAAAGGTTACCTTTAGTTTACTTTCAGTCAACTGAAGAGTATTTTTCGATTGACTCTTTGTTGACTTTAGGTTAAGCGGAAGTAGTTTTCAGGTTAAGCACTTGTTCCCCTTTTACGGGAATAAATCTTGCTAATTGATTGTAAAGGAACTCATTATTAACTCGAAATTTTTGGGGTTTCCACTCCTTTGAGTTCTATAAATAGAGCATGGGCTCTCATTATTTGTTGCTTCTACTTGCTATATACGGAATTGCTGCGCCATTGTTGCCATGACTTTAAGCGGATATTTGTTCACTCTTGGATGAGAGTTTGTTGGTCGATTGTAATTGTGCATGATTTCGTGCCTTTGCTTTCCCAACCTTTGTAATTCGTTGATGAAGCTTTGAAGGAGAATATCAGAAGGCGCTTGCATTTTGGTCAATCTTTTTGAGTTGTGTCGACGTCTTGTGTTTAATAGCTCGTTGTTTCATTTCCCTCTCGAGGATAGGAGTCCCTCTATCTCCTTGGACATTTATTTATTGACAAGTTGTATGTGGATTTTGTTGTTGTTTAATCACTAGTATTATTGACTTCCAAGCTATACTTGGATAGGAGTCCATATCCTTAGCAAGCTCGTTATGCAAAGGCATCGTAAAAATTATTTGTTTCTCGCGAACCTATTTCCTAGCCCATACCTCGGATAGAATTCCTCTATCCTTGGCGAGGTCACCGGATCTAAGTTTACGTATAGAGTGTTTTGCTTGTATAACCTTATCTTGGTGTATACTCAAAGAGTTGAGCCTGCGGTCATATTCTCGGGGAAGGCGGTGAATTCAGGTGATCCAACCAACCCATTCCCGCTCCTTTACCCTCATGCTTTGTTTACCTTGAAGGTATTGGATAGATAGAAGCTAGATTAGTCGTAGTTGAGATCTGCAGAAACCAGAGAAAAAGCTTAGCTACGACGCATTGTGTTTGTGCACCCTTTTGTACTGCCGCTGAAGCATAAAAAGATAGGAACTTTAGTTTACATTTCCCTTCCCTACGCATTGCTCCCAGCAGAGAGGTACTTCTCCTCTTTAAATAACGAAGAAGTGTTGCAAAACATTTGAAATAGCTGAACGTTTACAATCAGCACTCCAGAGGTGCTAATTTAAACGCCAACAATGCTCTATCCACCTTGGTGAAAAGATTTATCCTTAGTGATCAAAAAAATCATATTACTCATGATGAACGCTAATTCCTCTTACTTTGCGTCTGACATGTATGCTTATTATATCAGCGTCGGTTTGATGTGGTGAATGATGAGCTGGGCAAGAACAGGTGGATAATTGTGATTAGTCACGACAAGTATGTTATTCCTTGTTGGCTTTGTAACATTTGGGATGAAAAAGGTACGTGCTTTTCCAATTGGCATGAGACTTGGCCTAATATCAATGATTCTTTATTAAATCTTAGCTGGTGGATATGTGATATGAAATTCTACCCTTTAACCCTTAAGTTTCATCATGACCTCGTTGTAATGACCTACGATGCCATTATTATCAATTCTTTTGCCTCGATGTACTCTAATTGTCTCTAGTCCTTAGCCGCCAAGTTTGGCCCCTTGGAAAAGACTGCTCCTTCGTGGGAAGTTATTATCATTTTTAATTGCAATGGTACGAAGATATTTTCCTACCGTTTATCTTGGAGAAGGTTTTGTTTATCCCTCCTATGTATTTGCATTACCTTATTGTCTCTTGGCTCACATGGTTGTCTAAGTAAAGTTTTGTGCATGATGGGTGGCAATAGAGTCAGAACCGAATCGGGTTCATGTGAGGAGTTTTGGCAGGATGCTTTAGTTTGGCATATTTGCGTTGAAGGGGGCTTGGCCCTATTAATGGAGAATCTCAAAGGCTATGATGAAAATCTTTCGGCCCATTTTGCATATAGTTGGAATGACAAATAGGTAACTCTTGGTGGCATTTCTTTTGAAGTTAGCAAGGATGTCATTGCCAAGGCCATGAGGCTGCCTTGCTTTGGGAAGAAGTTAAAAAAGCACACAAAAGTTTAGGATGCAGACAATATGCAACAGTTTTTTAAAGAGAATGAGCAGCCTGTCAAGCTTCATGCTGGGTATGACAAGAAAACTTCCACCCCCCTGGGATCAGGTGTGTCTAGTACGTATGAAGAATATTACACTTGAAGGTCGTTTCAAAAGCTCGGTGAAGGAAACTATGAACTCAATTGGATTTTGATGAAGGAGTCCACTCCGGACTCCTCCAACCATAATGTGAGAAATGAAGTAGCTAGTAAGCCTAGCCAAGGCTTCAATGATGACTACAAGACCTTGCTGGCCTGTGTTAACACCCTTGAGAAGAAACTGAACATGCTCACCTGCTTTACCATTAAAGTCATCCACCACTCCATGGTGACTCTTGTGTCGGTGTTGAAGGATGAAGTCAAAAAGAATGTGCCTATGAACGATCCTAGTTCCAGCCAGTCGAATGTGGATGTCTTCAAATTCCTCATGGAGGAATGGGAGCATATTGCAAAGTAGCGGCTTGGGGCTTGTTTGCTCCCACTAGGGGTCTTTGGTTTTTCCTGTTTTTGTGTTGTTCTTGTGAAATTGTTAGTATGCTATTACTACTAGTTTTTTTTGCCCTTTAATCTGATTTGGTGAACTTTGACCCTTGTGGCTTTTTTGTGTTGGGGATTCTGCACCTTGAAATGCACCTTATATTATCAAAAACATTTTGTGTTTCAAAAGCATACCAATTTGGAAAATGTTTTCAAACAAACAAAAGGATTGTAAACTAGACTTGATTCAAATTTGGTAATAAAGGTTTCTAAACAAGCATTTTACACTCAAACAAGAAGACATAATAACAAGCCTAAATTTATTCAATTAAAGGAGTGTTATCTTAGTGTGGGCCCACCATAGAATTTAATCTATTAATACCTTAAGATTGGTGTGAGATACCTCTCTTTCAAGAGTCGGTAGGTAGGGATTCAATGGCACAAGGGCTCACCTTTCCCCTTTCTTTGAATTTTTTTACACCTTGCCCAAAGAACTACCTCTACTTAGGAAATTATGAGGTGAGTAGCTTCATGCATGCTATTGTATCTTGCACCACAATAAGCAACACCAAAAGGTCTTAAACTAGGCTATACAAGGCTTATCTAGGGAATACTCTAAATACCACAAGAGTACGCGAGGCTTAATCTATGAATTTGAAAGTGCAAAAAAGGTCAAATAATCGGAAGGAGGAGGGTAACCATCCTTCTCCACTTCCCCAAGATATAAAGTTCTTGGGGGTTTAGCTAGAATGACAAAATCACAACTTCCAAACGGAATGTCTTTCAATTCACCCCTTGCTATTTATACTCAGCTGGAACACTGGAGTTGAGGTTGTTCCTTGGGGTGATGAAATCCCTAAGCAAACACCTTAAAAAATAAAACAAGACAACACTTATTTTTTACTATCAAGATCAACCTAAGGTGCAAGAGGAGAGCACAATAAGTGTGCTTGGGGTTTAACATACACTTGTAAATTTTTATCCCAAGTTGATGTATGAAGTGAATTTTAACCCAATTTCAATATGAAAACAAACAAAACAAATAAAGCACATAGAAAAATAAAAATGTGTATAATCGAGTCTTCAACTAAATGTTTCACAAAACCATTTAAGTTTTTAGTTTGTAAGAATGATGTCTCCAAAATAGGAAAAGGCTTGCACACAAAAGAACAATATGTCCTACAAAAAAATATTTTTTTTGGATTTTTTTTGATAAGTTATAAAAAAAGCACTGAAAAAGGATGAAAAATGTGAAAGTTATGAGTAAATGAAGTTACAAAACAAAAGCCTTACTTGGAAAGAAAATACTTGAATTTTGGGGCAAAATTTGTAAAAATTACCTCCATCGCAATGTGCATCTTTGAATTAGCTTTCCAACACCTATAAAATTTCAAAAATTTGATAAAATTTGCAAAAGTCATGTGCATTTGAGTAATAGGTGCTCTTTAGGAAATCTGTATGGTGCCAAATTAGGGTTTAGGTCCATCGCTAGCTCCTGATTGTCTAGGTGACCAGTTGCTAGGGGCTGAAGGTGCTAAGTTTTGGGGGCTAGACTATAGTGCCTAAGGCTTGGTCGTGAATGTGGGCTAGTAAAGTCATATGATTGGAGGCTAAAGTAGAGCTCAAAGGCTAGTCATTAATGTTACCAAGCTCGAACACCAAGGAAAAAAATTGAAATCTTTACGTACCTTGCACAACCTACAAATTTCAAAACAAAATGAAAACGAATTAAAACCTCAAATTGAAAGATTTATGCGACAAATTTGAAACATCATAAGATCGAATATGGGGTTCTGTTTTTTGAAACTAGCGTCATATATATTGCATTGTGTGTATATGACCCTGCGTGTGCATGCCTATCCATGGGTATATATATGATTGTGTATATATCTTGCTTCTGACTGTGTATATTCTCCTTGTGACTATTCAATGTCATTGTGTATATGTCCTTGACAATGTGTATATTTTGGCTTGGAGCTGTGTAGACCTGTTTGTGTATATCTCTTTCGTTTGGTCATGTGTATATCTACATCTTGTAAAATTAACAAAAATCATGTATATACTTCTGACAAATTTCTGTTTGTGCATAGGTGTACGACCGTTTGTACAATACATTTTATATTGCAGTATGGATTCCGTATGTTTGTATGAAATTTTGTACAATCAAATCTTCAAATGACCTTGCAAACACCTTCAAATTTTTCGATAGAGAAATATCAAGTGTTATATTTCAAATTTTGTCTCTCAGTCGTCTTGATTGCAACGATGAAATCTATTTTTCCCTTAGAGACACGTGTAAAAATTCAAAACCAAAGACCACCCCAAAACTTGCAAGATTAGTTAGTGAAAATTTAGGTATTTATTTATTGGTTTGTGAGGAGATGGAAAAAGCGATAAATTAAATAGTATGATTATTTAATTTAAGTGAAGGACTTTAGGTGAAAGGGATATGTCCTAGGTTAAGAAGTTTGGTTGATTGGGATTAGGTGATAGATTAGGTTGGTTTGAACTTGGTGATAGGGAATAGAGATAGGGAATAGACCTAGGGAATATTTTAGGTGTCTACATATAGCATAGTAATCAAAAGACATGTTAGAGCACACCATCATAGGAAGGATGAAGGCGATAGTGAAAATGATGGGTGGAGCACTAAGACTATAGACAACAAAAAAAACACAAACTCAAAAGAAAAGAAACTACAAATAGCATAGTGATCCAAGAGACATTGTTGAGACACGACATCATATGAAGGATGAAGGCGATTGTGATTGTGGATGGATGAGGCACTAAGACTATAGGAAAGAAACAAACAAAACTTGAAAACAAACATGTACAAAGCAAAGAAATTGCAAATAGTGTAGTGATCCAAGGGACATGTCGAGGCACACTATCATATAAAGGATGAGGGAAATTGTAGTAGTGTAATGCATGGATAATTAAGACAATAGGCAATAGAGAAACACAATCACAAACACAAAAAAAAACGTATGTAGATAATCAATCAAAAACATGTAAAAAACACAAGGTGGTATCCAATGAAATATTAAAACCAAGGGGATGTGATGATAAGTGGATGAATGGATGGGGGAATGAAGGGTGGGGTGGGACAAATTCCAAACAAGGACTGAATCATGGGGAGAGGAATGTGATGATAGATGGAATTGAGCAAGTGATGCCCTCATAGGGATATACGTTAAGCATTCCATAGGAAACGTTAGCAAGCGGATGCCCCCATTTGAGTGTAAAAACGAGGAAAGTGTGTGGAGTGAATAAGGAGGAAAATAGAATAGAAAATATGCAGGGAGGCAAATGGATGGTTGGGGGTAGTGGAGAGGTATGAAAATGAGGTAAAGTGTTAGTTGTTGAGCAATCTAACAAAGAAGGATGACACAAATAGGCAATGTATGTGGAAGGGATAACTAAAGGGGAATATACGCGAATGATCTGAGATAATGGAGAAGATAGGATAGGTGGAATGTAATGATGGAAGGAGGGAGAGCAATTGATGGAAAGGGAACATGAGTGAATGATCTGAGATAAGGGGGAAGATAGAATAGGTGGAATGTAATGACTGAGATAATATGGAATCACACATGCTCATAGATTGGAGTGATTGCTTGCTACACATGATGCCTATTTGTTAGTTTTGCATAATGATACTTGCCCAAGGCGCCATAGGGAGCGGTTTTCACTAACAGACAGATTTATTTCTCTTCAATATTTTTTATGGATTTTTTTGAATTGTTTGAATTTTTGAAAGATTGGTGCTAATGGATTAAGCATAGGACTTGAGATGGACAATGCTAATGGGCTCATCTAGTTCATGGCCTTTAGGAGTAGCTAGCTTGTATGCTCTAGATTTGAACTTTGCAATAATGACATAGGGATTACTTGCGTTCTTTCCAAAATTGAAATATTATTTTATGATTGGGTATGTGGTTGCGTGTGCACATATATTTACCTCCCTAAATGAAGTCAAAGTCTATAATTAAAAATCATAAATTTGTAAATTCTCATGATCATGTGTTAGTTTGATGGGCTTTTATTAGTGTATTATTCCTCCCTTGACATGGTCTTCTTCCTTCGTTGGCCCCTTCATTAACTTGGTGATAACATGAGTCTCCGTAGGTATGGAATGGTTGTGAGATTCATGTTTGGCAAGTGTTTGGCTATCATTATAGCTAACAAGTCAAAACTTATAGTGATAGATAGGTATAAATGCTTGCATTGTGCTCTTCAAAATTTTAGGGTGGTGCATGTTCTTATACTTGGTATTGGTGTTAGGGGATGTTTAATATACTTGTGTTTGTCTTGTGTATGTTGGAGTTGTAGGGTGGTCCATGTTTTTGTACTTGGTATTGGTGTTATAGGATGTCCAACATACTTGTGTTTGTTTTGTGTCTGTTTGAGTTTTGGAGTTTTGAGGTGGTCGATGTTCTTGTACCTAGTATCAGTGTTAGGGCATGTCCAACATACTTGTGTTTTCTTTGAATATGTTAGAGTTTCAAGATATTCCATACTCCCATCCCATGGCATTTATTGATAGAAAGATTTGATGTACGATGATGGGGCCAACAAAAATCAAAGGAAATGATATTTGTTGTAGTCAGGACCTGATACAAAGAATTACATTGTTCTTGTTAGGGTGGTAGATCCTCTTCATATTGGCTAACCGGATACAAAGAATTACATTGTTCTTGTCGGGGTGGTAGATCCTATCTTCTTCACTCGACATATTTGAAGGATGTGGCATACTATTATTTATTAGGGTGTTGGGATTGTGCATGAATTTGTACCATGTGTCAATTAGTGATGAGAAGCTGATAGAGAAGTAGGGAGGCATTAGTGTTAGTCAACACCCAATGAAATGAGGCACCTATTCCTGTCAAGGCTCGACGAAGAGTCTTGTTCATGTATGGTAGCCCGAAAATCAAATAAAACTAACCTATGTCAGGGATTTGTGGAATTGCATACATCCTTCTAGAACCCTCCGAATTGTAAGGAGTGCGATCTAAGCAACATGGATGCCAAAATAAGTGATAAGCAGAGTGTTTAAATGGAAAGCCAAATGGATGTGAAATGGAAGCTTGAATATAAAGGTAAATATTTTTGAATTACTTCTAAGGCTAAGGGCCAAATGAAATGAAATGCTGTGATTTCTTTTCACCCACCCCATTTACTTGCGATTATTGTAGGGAGATTCGTTCTTTTGAAGGGAGGTTGGTTCTTTTGTGACGGTCCCAAACTTTGCAAGTGCAAGGATTTTCTAGGCATACAATCATGCTATGTCCAATTACATAAAGGGGATGGGGCTTTGAAACATCTAAAGAACAAATTGTATTGGGTTTTATGTAGAGAATGTCTCTAGAGCTATTTGTATATCTTCAGGGGAATGTTAACTTCTTGTTAAGGTTCTATCTTGTCATAGTTGTTGAAATGAATGTATTGAGAATTTGATAATGTGACAACATTTTAAAATATTACGAACAATGTACTAGTCATTTTTTCTCTTTATGTGGATTTATGTAGTTCATTTTTGGATTATTAAGTATGCTTTATGTATAATGCCTATAATGTGATGGATTATATGTTTAGTCTAGTCCTTTGGTGTCACCATTCATTATTTTCTTTCTTGTTGTTTGTGACTTTGTAGCCCAATTGGATAGGCGCTAGGCTAGGATCCATTTGACAAATTGCACATATTCAAAATAAATCAAAACTATTATTGAATACTTCAAGAATAAACTCAATACTGTGCATTCATGATCTTCTATTTTAGCTATGGAATTAATCTTAAGGGAGTCTTATCTGAACTTATTTCAAGTGGGTCATACTTGCACAACCAAATTAGCGATATAAAGGTATTAAGATAGCTACTTGCTTTTATCTAGTGACAATATTTGGAGATGAATCAATCGATTGGGTTTAACTATCACCATTTTTGGTTGTCTGTCTTGTTTATCAACCTCTAGGAACATTTCTTGAGTCTAAGTTGAGCTCAAAGACGAGAGAAACCCCACTCTCGTAGAGTTGGCCTTAAACCCTCAATGGTCTGTGGATGAGAAAATTTCACTTTCATGATGACAACCTTGGCCTCGAAAGTGAAAATATGTTCTAGGAAGTGGAACGACTTGACTTTGGGACCCAACAGGGTCTAACTAGTTTGGCTCAAACTTCCCTCTCTTTTCTTTGTCCTGAGTGGTATTCTTTTGATTTTTCTTAAGGAAAAATTCTCCAACTTCAAACTTTCTAATGTGGATGCATTTGTTATAGCCATGATGCATTCAACTATCTACCATGCATTTATAGGGTACAAGCTTGTCATCTTTAGTAGGGAACTCATCATTGACCAATTATGAACCACCAAAGGCTTGTAAATGTTGGATGTTCAACTATACAACTAGTTTTAGACTAGATGTCAATGCCTCATATTCCTCTTTGTTGTTTTTATAGGGAAAGTCAATATGGAATGCTTTTGGGATGAAATCACCTTGGAGGGTGATGAAAGGGATGCCAAAACTTGATCCATGTGAGGTAAATGATTTCTCAAAGTATAATATCCATGGTTTGTATTCTTCAATGTGAGGGATGGATTCATTTCAAAATTCTATGATCAATGGATGGTGGTCTTGAATGGGAGCTTCTACTAACTGATTTATTTTAACTCGCTTCTCGATTTCCTTTTGATTGACATGTTCAATATCAAACTCACTAGAGAGCATGAACCACTTTGTCGTTCGACCAATAAGGGCTGTCTTGGATGACAAGCATATTAATAGGTCAATTTTGGTGATAAGATGAATGGTAGCATTAAGGATGTAATGTTGAAGCTTCTATGTGGCGAACACTACAACAAGTCAAGCTTTCTCCATGGATGAGTAATGTAATTCACATTCAACTAAGGTTTTGCTAAGATAATAGATGACATTATCTCTTCCTTGATCATTATATTGAGTTAAGAGGGCATCTAAGGCATGTTGTGTAACTGAGATGTAGAGAAAAATAGGATTATCTAGTGTAGGTACCACTAGTACTAGAGAATTGGACAAATATTCCTTAATATTGTTAAATGATTTTTGGTATGATTGATCCCACTCAAAGTTGACATTCTTTTGGAGTAGATGTGAAAAATGATAACATTTGTTTTCTAGCTGGGATATGATTCATTTCATAGCTTGGATTTTTCCTTGTAAGTTGTGTAGCTGTATAAGGTTCCTAGGAGGTGCAATTTTTGTCATTGCTTTTACCTTATCTGGATCTACCTCAATGTTATGTCTAGAAACAATGAATCCTAAGAGCTTACCTGATGTGATTCCAAAAGTGCATTTCTTGGGATTTAATTTGACCTTATGCTCTCTAAGCTTATGGAAGATACAACATAAGATAGTTGGGGTGATTTGATTTAAGTTTTGATTTGTCTAGGATACCATACACATAATTTGTACATCTAACACCTTTCCAAACAATCAAACATACAATGAACATTTCAAGTTTTCAATTAAACCAATATCAAAATTAGCAACACATATGAGAATTTCATTACTCAAAGTCTCCTGCAACACATGAAATTGCAACCAAATTGAAAAGATAACATATGCAGCCCGCTGGGCTAATGAAGAACATTACAAATTGGACTCATAGGTCTGCTACAGCCAATTAAATCATTCCCAAGTCAGTCCTCATCCACCTCTCTTCTTCTTGCACTTCCATCCTTCTTCACCTGCAACCTCCTTTTGGAAAAATCAATGGCACACAACCCAATGTTCTTGCAAAGTCATTTACTGCTGTTCAACACCTCCGACCTGCCACATTCATGTCTGCAATCATCCTCCAAGAAAAGCTACACCCCCACTCCAACAACTCCAAATTCTGGAAATTAAGATTCCAGCAACATTGTCAAAATTCCCCTTTTGCAACCACTATCTTCCGACAACTTAAAACTCTCCATTTCCACACCCAACCTAGAAATTAATTAAATTTCATCAAATTGCAAATATGTAACTCTTCAATGCATGTTTGCATCATTTCCAAAGTGACAGGTCTCCCCTAGCCGACACATTAATTCATTGCCTTCACCATTTGGAGCCCAAATTCAAAATTTTCCCAGCATGCACATCTACGACGTCCCATTCATGTTGTTCGAAATATTGTCATTGATGTCAAAGGCTGTAAGAACCCTAAGTTCTCCCAAACTGAAAACTCTGTACTACGAAAGCTGACTGCTGAATTTGTTTTAGATTGTTTTTGGTTTTTATGATTTGTTTGTGTTTTTTGATATAATAATGACTAAATAACAAATGCATAAAATAAACTCACAATATTGGAATGAAAATGCTCAACAAGAAGGTAAAAAGCAACTACTGAAAGAACAGTTGCAGCAAGATATATATTTATGCTTCTTTATTATTCTCAAAACCGTTACATTCAATTGCATACCCAGAAGATTGCAAGGATAATATTACATCAGAAAACTGGGTTGCTGCCAGCAATAAGTATGACTGGTAAAAAGCTCGATCTTCTGCAAACATGAACTTCACCTTAAAAATGATTGAAAACGCCTTCCACAACTTGGATGCCAATGAAGATAAAAGAAAATGCACAAAAGGCAAGGCGACTTGGCCTCAACTTCACACGCCTAGGGTAGGAGATAGTACGACTGCTATGAAAGAGGACTGTACGAACCTTGGGAAGTGTGCCAATGATTAATAAAATGCAGCCCTTGAGATATCCGCCTCCCACAATGAACAATCTGCCTGAACCCTTAATAAACTTCTCCAAATCTGCACAATATTGGTCTCTGGATGAAACCAACTCTAATAGGCTCACTTTAGCTGATGTTGCACAACCTCAGAAAGCACAAACACTGAAGAGTGAACATTCTCCAATGTCAAACTCTGGAAACACATAAACCCTTGGTTTCTCTCCTCCAAACGCTAAAGAAGTCATGAAATGAAGTTATCAAATGCACAATAGAATGAATTCGATTTCTTCTTGGCTGCTTATATACTTCTTCAAGGAGGTCGATCCCTAATTTTGCCTTTTGATCATTTAAATAATATAAAGTTTGCACTTCGGTGATATTAAAATATGACCATGAAATTGGCGCTGAAATAATTAATTAAAATGGCCCCCTTTTAATGACTAATGACCCCTCAAGTCAAAAAGCACAATTATAACTGTTAATGAATGGTAGCTTAGATAAGATATAAACGATGATTGCTTAAGCATCATCATCGTTTGTATAAGACCTAATACCTTTCATATTTTTCTGGAAATAAGTAATCAAACGAATTTTATAAAGCATGTATAAAAATCGTATGATATTCTGATATTGCATTGTTTAAATTCGGGAGTATTTTAACACATCTGCCATGCATAAGGGTATGTCTGTTTGTTAATCCGAATTAACTTTAGTTGAGAGAAGAACCCGCGCTCTTAAAGAACACGTCTCTTGAGCAGACGTGCCTCCACGTGTGGAGACACGTCTTCTCAAGAGACGCATCTCTTGGAAGCGAGTCTTCTATCATATATTAGATGATTCAAATCTGAATATGCAAACATAGAAATCATTAATGTTTTGCATTCAGTACATTCGGCAATAATAGAAGTCTTCAGAAAAACGTTTTTTTGTCTTAGAAATTATTTCTCAGAAATCTTTGGCTTAGTTTATTCTTAGTTCTATAGGATCCCTTTCTTATTTTGACTCAGATTTGTTTACATTTACATGGTATCAGAGCCACGTTGTGCAAATCCCAAACAAATCTAATATCAGTTTGCTCCTGAAAATTCGTATTTTCTAAAATCGAATTTACTCGCATTCTTCATAATGTCAAGTGTGATCAGATTTGAAGATCGCCTTGCAGGAGCAAACTGATATGCATACAACTTGAAATGCATAGTATATAACATTGTGGTGGCCATCACAAGTAAGGTATTTGATAATATAAGCAACACATTTTCCCCAAAAGAACAGAAGGGAGTCTTTTCGTACCTTGTGACGTTGAATCCAAATTCTCGCCTTGTTCATAGAATGCTTCCCTCATTGCTACCACATCTGCACGAGTTGGGTACTCAGAGCCTGTGTGAGGTAACCCTATTACTTGAGCGATTTCCATCTTTGAGCCATCCACCACCAATCCCTTTATTGTTGCTTCATCATACTTCAACGTGGCTGCAAAATCCCTGACCATCTCATTAGCATATTTTGTCAACTTTAAGAAATAGTCCAACCATCCTACCTTTGTGAATAGAGGTATAACCATCATATCCTCTAATATCTCTTTGTGAGCAGATGGTTCCCTACGAATTACATCACCTCCCATTATTTTGTTGATTCTTGTAACCTCAAAGAGTTCAAATTCTACAAATTCAACTTCACCACCCAAAAACCCTCAAATTCAGCCGCTTCTCCAAATGCCTTCTTTTTACCCAATACTCACAAGCCCTTGTCTTCTAGTTCAATCAGGTATCACAAGTTCTATAGCTTAGCTCATCACAGGGAAGGAATCACATTTATCGATAACATAGAGAAGTTTTTCTAGTTTTAAAGGATGATATTAATGCAGTTTGACAAACTTGGGTGGCGAAATCAAAATTTTTGATAACAATGATACCCCTCCCCCCAACTTAAAGTGAAGTGACCACACATCATGCGTAACTGGGTTAGGGTTATAGGATAATGATGAAAATTAATGGTGATAATATTCACATGCATAATCTAAACAATGAATAATAATGAATACGAAAAGAAAGCTAGTTTTAATCATGCGAAGTTACCTATCATACGTGTGGAATGGAAAGTAATTCTCGGCCCAACTGTGAACTGAAGGGGTACATATCGCAGTGTACAAGTGATGTGATGTGCATTGATTGCATAGGAGTTGATGAAAAGTGACGGTTGTACTGGCGACGTGCGCTCTACTTTGAGAGTAAATGACGCATGTGGGCTGTAATAGTTTTTGTGGGAAAACCAATTTGAATCCACCAAGTGATAGCAACATGTAGTGACCAGGTGTTGCTACAACCACTCCAAGCTCAGGGCCTGACTGAAATGTGTAGAAACCCTAGTTTCCCCTATTCTCCGAATCTGACAGTTTTTTTGTGACTTTCCTGACGTTTTTGGTTTTTTTACAATTTTTGGGTTTTTGAGCAATAAATGAAATGGTACGATTTTGCTTGGGAATAAGAATTAAATTTAAATAAAATACTTCTACTTCTGATAACAAGAATATCTGATGCCAATAAGAATACCAGTCTATTATTTGTCCTTCTGGAAAGATTACAAAATTGTTCTACAGACATGCAATATAAAAGAATGATTTTTATTGTAAAAACCTGGTATTTCTGCCACAGCTAAAGGTACAGATCTGTACGGCTGAGATAATAAAGGCCCTTCTCCCTTAGAATGTTGATTCCAAATGACTCCCAGATGGTTGGCGCCTCCAGTGATGAAGGATTGAAGTAGATCTAGAAGGCGTTTCTCAAAGGAAGGAGAAACACGTCTCTTGCACAGGTACGGCCTGACAGCAGGTACAGCCTGTCAGAAACAACATTAAATGCTGTACGGCCTCCTCAAAATTCAATGTTCTCGTCTCTAGAATAACAAGAAATATGCGCCTTGATGAATAGAAGGTATTCTGAATGATCGGATATGCTGAAGCTCTGCAAAACGAATAATCTCTGAAGCTCTATGATTCCTCCTGTATGAAGAAACCTTTGCTGCAATAAATCCGAAGTGGTATTTCACCCTCGAATTTCCGTTGGAGATGGCTGCGTTCCCCAAGGAATTCGAACTTGAAACCCTAAAGTCTCTTGCTTAGATCAATTTGATCAGTTCTCAAAATTCAATAATCTCATAATAGCACAATTACCAATGCAAAACCCTTTATCTTCACAAAAGTGCGATTTCCACCATAATAGGGTTTTAATTAAAATTTGACTTTTTAATTCTTTTATTTCTCCATAGTCCTCAGCCAAATATTTTAATATAATTTTAAATGCCAAATTGGCCCCTTTCCTGATGATGGGCGACCCCTTAATGAAATCACTTAAGTTATAATTTAATATTATAACTTTATATTATAATCATTAAATAATTAATATTTAATTAATGCAATTA
>VDFB02281243.1:109222-120965 GCA_007258455.2 Sequoia sempervirens
TGAAATATTCCGAGCCAATTTTTTTTTTCGATTTTTAACAAATTGCGAATTACAATCAATGCACCCGTTAAGGTTAGAAGATAAACCAAAACGTACTAAAGCAACTCTAACCAAGAATGGCGCCGATGATGGCGAGCATATGGTCAAAGGATCTTCTACTCTAATTGCGGAAAGGGAACTCGACACCAAGTATGTGCTACCCAATCCAGAATGGAGTGAGGGGCGACCATTTGGCGGAGTGATTACAAATAACAATGCTTGAAAATAAATGCTGAAAGCTGAAACTACTCAACACCCAGAATGTGCTTGCTAACCCAGAATGGGAAGTAGCTACCATAGGGCGGAGATAACTCTATTACAAAACAACTTCAATGAAAGAGAGCGTTACATATCAGAATTGAGCAATAATGTAAATGACTGCCAGTACTACTGTCAGTTTACAAAATAAGGATCAATTGCCTGCCAATATCTTAAGAATCAGAATGATTAACATTACATCATGGAGAACTATCCTTATCTTGGATAGGAATGCCAAAACAATAACACCTTCAATGAGCAATACAATAAATCTGATTTCTGTTACAAATCTGCTCTTAAAAGGAAATAACAGCAATCTATGGAAATGCTCATATGCTCATATCTTACTAACAACTTGCTCAAATGGTATGATTTCTGATGCACAAGACTCCCCTTATGATAGCGCTCAAACTAACACCCAAAAACAGACTCGAAATGCAACTACAGATTAATGCACGAATTCCAATGCAACTAAAAAGTACGGCCCAGCTGAAAGGGGCGATTTTCTTTTAAAAATAAATGCAAGCTCTAAAAAATCTGCAAACTTGAGAACATTGGCGCCTAAGCCTAGCAAAGACAATGGGTTAATACCCAGAACAATATTTTTGATGTTTTTTGACTTATGATTGAAAACACGAATCTGCTGTAATAAATAATGCAAAATGCTGAAAACCACTAACATGCCAATCAGATCTAACAATGCAATAGGCTGAATACAATGCACGAACTAAATGCAACTCACAAGATAGACTGAATCACCACTAGTTGTTGTCTTGCAAACAAGAAGCGATGCCCGAGCTAGGAGGCCTTCATTCCTCGAAGCAAACCCAGAGCCAAACCGGCAGCATAACAGTACTGTAGTCCAAAAATGATGCAAAGAGATCCCAAGGCTTCCTTTTATAAGTTTCGGTTGACCTTCACGAAACCCTAATTTCTTTTCCGGAGTCAAACCCTAATTCCTTCACAGATGGCGTCCCACTTTTCCAAGCAACTTTGTCTTTTAATATTAATTTAATCTTTCTTGAAATTGGCGTCCACTTTGAGCTTATAATAAACTTCATAAAAAATATAATTAATTCTCTTAATGAAGCGCCACCCTTAAAGAACACCTTTTAAAAAGACTTGAAGTGATTAAGCTAGGCTAAGGGGGGGTCAACGTTAAATTATAATATTAAAACGTGACTTTAATAAAATAGCTCAACTTATCTCTCCAACTGCGCCCCAAAGCCATCAATGAGCAAGCCAACTGATCAAACTGACATAGGAAGTCAACCATCTTTGGACCATTAAGCGCCAAAATAGAATTTACTAAAATTAGTAAATTCCTGGAAATGCTCAGAATGCCGAGATGAACACACCACTGCGAAGCTCTCTGAAAACCCAGAAAGAATCCGCCATTGAAACCACCAACTCCGAGCAAAGACATCCTCAAAACTAGGAAACCCTAATTTTACCTTCCGACTAGCCTTCAGGCTCTTTCAAAAAGGCCAATGGTCACCGGAAAGATCAGTTTGAGGGGACATTGATGAGTCTTCCCTGGCCTCACCTTGAATCTCATCTCCATCTCTCGAAGGTTGAGAGTATACTCTCCTATGTCATGAAGCCATTTCATGCCTAGAACCATATCTGTATCTCCCATGTTTACCACATAGAAATATGCCTTAAACTCAAAATTATTTAAGCGCATGGGAAGATCTCAGGTCATCCTATCACACTTAAGAGTGTAGCCATTGGCAATCTTCACTCTTATACCTTCAAATTCCTCAGTCTGAATCCTGTTTCTCAACCAGCCAAGCATCAATAAAGTTATGTGTGGCCCCTATATCAAGCAAGGTAATGACCTTTTGACTAGTTAAGACCCCACGCATCCTGAAGGAGGCTTCCCATTGTATGCTAGTGAGATGTGCCTCTTGTAGCTTCACTTCTACTTCATTTTTCAGCCTCATGTTTAGACTTCTCTGCCTCATGTTCAGACTTTTCTGCGCTTGATTTTTTTGGATCAAATTACTAGTTTGAATTTTCAGACTTAGAATCCTCATAGTATGCCCACACTATTAGGTTGGCCTTGCCCTTAGGCCTCAAAGGACAGTCATGTTTTGAATCATAGGGCCCTTTGCAATAGAAACACTTCTTACGCAAATCATTGAGTTTTTCTTGGTCTATGGGGCTGCTGATTTCCCTTGTGAATCTGATTTTTCCTTCTTCTTAGAGAATGACTTGCTGCTCCTGAATAAACAAAATGCTTTAGATGAGAACTTACTTTGTGGGGCTGCAAGCTCCATGCTTCTAGCCTTCCTCATTGCTTCTTGAAGTGATGGGGGGTCAAAGGCTTTGACCCATCCTCTCAAAGGCTCTAATAAACCTTCAATAAATAAGATGACCAGTCTTTTTTCAGATAAGCTTGGGACCATAAGCGAAAGTTTCTGAAAGTCACTAATATATGCCTCCAAACTCCCAACTTGCTTGAGTTGAGCCAGGTCTCTGAAATATGTTTTTGGATCTTTTTTGTCGAAGCACTCAATCAACCTATCAATGAACTCTTGGTAAGAGGTGATGAGGTTATGTTTCAATGTGACCATCCCATGGTGCCACCAATCATGAGCTACTTCGTGTAAGTGCAAAGTGGTGTACTTGATTGCATCCTCCTTCGCCATAGGCCAAAGGGTCAAGAAGGTATCCAACTTGTGGACCCAAGCTCATGTTGTGACCTTACCACTACCATCAAATGTAGGCAATGTGAGTTTGCTAGTGGCATGTTTTAGGTCCCTGTTTTGATTCCTTGGTCTCCTGTCTTGCCTTAATTTATAGTGCTCTCTCCTCTGAGTCATGAATCGGTCAAAGTTCATGTGCTTCTTAACCTATGGTGTTAGCAAATACCATTCATCGTGAGCTGTCATAACATTATCTGCAAATAAACCATCTCCCTCTTCTTCAACATTTGCTTCTTCTGCTTCATTCCTCAAAAAGGTAGGTCGTGTAGCCTATCTGTGCTCTCTGTGTCCTGGGAGTCCCAACCACACTTCTATTGTCATCTGGCTTGTGATTCTGTCTTCTAAGAGGTTTCATCTGTTGTAACACTGCTGTAAGTTGCTGCAAAACATCTGCAACTTGTTGCTACCCTGCTGCCATGTTTCTCATTATTTCTCTTGCTTCCCTTTCTTCATTTCTAGCTTCATTTCTAGGTGGGCTACCATTTCCTTTGTCCCCCATTGTGACCGTTGTGTATTTGGTAATTTGATTTCTTTGTTGTTTTTGCCCTTCTCGCTGGTATAATACCGGTGGCCCAACTTTTGGTGGCTGCATAAGACACTTTAACCTCCAGATGGCAAGATCAAAGTTTTGATACCACTGTAAGAACCCTAAGTTCTCCCAAACTGAAAACTCTGTACTGCGAAAGCTAACTGCTGAATTTGTTTTAGATTGTTTTTGGTTTTTATGATTTGTTTGTGTTTTTTGATATAATAATGCATAAATGACAAATGCATAAAATAAACTCACAATGCTCAAATGAAAATGCTCAACAGGAAGGTAAAAAGCAACTACTGAAAGAACAATTGCAGCAAGATATATATTTATGCTTCTTTATTATTCTCAAAACCTTTACATTCAATTGCATACCCAGAAGATTGCAAGGAGAATATTACATCAGAAATCTGGGTTGCTGCCAGCAATAAGTATGACTGGTAAAAAGCTCGATCTGCTGCAAACATGAACTTCACCTTAAAAATGTCTGAAAACACCTTCCACAACTTGGATGCCAATTAAGATAAAAGAAAATGCACAAAAGGCAAGGCGACTTGGCCTCAACTTCACACGCCTAGGGTAGGAGATAGTACGAATGCCATGAAAGAGGACTGTACGAACCTTGGGAAGTGTGCCAGTGATTAATAAAATGCAGCCCTTGAGATATTCGCCTCCCACAATGAACAATCTTCCTAAACCCTTAATAAACTTCTCCAAATCTGCACAATATTGGTCTCTGGATGAAACCAACTCTCACAAGCTCACTTCAGTGGATGTTGCACAACCTCAAAAAACACAAACACTGAAGAGTGAATGTTCTACAATGTCAAACAACTCTGGAAACAGAAAAACCCTTGGTTTTTCTCCTCCAAACGCCAAAGAAGTCATGAAATGAAGCTATCAAATGCACAATAGAATGAATCGATTTCTTCTTGGTTGCTTATATACTTCTTCAAGGAGGTCAATCCCTAATTTTGCCTTTTGATCATTTAAATAATATAAAGTTTGCACTTTGGTGATATTAAAATATGACCATGAAATTGGCGCCCAAATAATTATTTAAAATGGCCCCCTTTTTAATGACTAATGACCCCTCAAGTCAAAAAGCACAATTATAATGTTATAATATAACTTTATAATATTAATTATTATTAAAGTCACCTTTAATAATAATTAAACATTATAACTTAGGCAATACTCCTTATTTCTTCAAACCATCTGAATTTCAGAATCGACACTGCCAATATATCACATTCAGGTGCCCTGCTAGAAATAGTAACCTTGGCTGAATGACTTACTATAAATAGTAAGTATGCAAACTGAGCCCCAAAAACCTTTGCAAAGGCCAAACTTGAACCTCACTGATCTCTGGAGAAGAATAAAACCATCAACTGACCAAGTTTCAGCCATAAAAGACCCTCTATCCAAACCCATTAGCTTATGAGGGTCAATTGATAGGCTAATCCTGCTAATAACTAGTGAGTAGCCAGAAGGGGACATTACAAAGGCATTCATTTAACAAGTTTGTCATTGGTGTCAAAGGAGTGAGAGAGAAGGTTTGTGAGATTGAAAGAAGCTTGGTTTTGCAAAAGGAGAAACGTGCAATGAGAAAGAGAAGAGAAGAAAGGGTTTCAATATCCAATCCCTAAACATGTATACATATAAGCAAGCTCTGGATCATTAGTTTTGCATTAGAGGGATCTTCTACCTTGAGAGTCTATTCCATCAACTAGGAATTGATTTGATAGAATTAAACTATAGATGATTGCACCATTACAAATTCATAGGAATACAAATGAAGATTCAAGTAAAGGGTGAGCAATGCTAATGAAGTGGGAACAATTAAGATCATTAAAAGCAGCAACAAGGAAGTCGATTCTCACATATTGCACAGCAATTTAATATTATTGAAGAATTAAAGGAGACAATATAATTGAATATATTTGCCTCATAAGACAAAAAAAAGAAAAGCAAACAGGACAAAATATGTAGCAATAAAAACGGATAGCAATTACCTTGTTAACTATTTAAATAAGGATTAATAATTAAATATTAGTCCTTACTAAAGGCAGCGGTCACTTTTATAAAGAAAAAGCAAAGGCATAAAAGACAAGTCATATAAAACAAAATTTGTCTTATTCAAAAAGGTGGAATACTTTGTCTTATTCACAAGAAAAATGCAGCGATAAGATAAATAACAAGACCATATGATAAAGGTGACAATTTGTTTAGTAAGTGATAACCATTGTTTATATTATAATTATAAACAATAAAAGATGTGAACTTCTATAAGGATACGTGACTATTCTTCAAGGAAGACTATGGACAGCGATTAGTAATTATTTTAAAAAGGGTGATTGTGATGTCCCCGCTCTAGTCAGTTCTCGGGAACAGTGTGTTAGCCTTTTCTTGGACCCTTGTGGGCTAGCTAGATTGGTTAGAGGGTCAGTGGTGTTTTCTAGAGGAGTTGATCGTTCTCGTTTTCAGAGCTCAGTGATTGGTTCACAGCAGGCGTAAGCAGTTCAGGAGTTGACAGCTTCTGACAGCACAGGAATATTTGGAGTTTTGAGAGAGTTATGGATTTTTAAGTGATTTCAGTTAATTAATTAACTTAATGCTTTATTATAAAGTCAAATTGACTTTATATATTTTATATCACTTAAATATTCCATAAAGGTGATTTAAAATGTAAATCACTTAAAATATTAAAGTGGAGCCCAAGTATTTAAGTCAAGACTATTGAAAAAGACTTAAATATATTTTAAAAGATTTAAATATTAAAAAGGGCGTATCTTTCTTGAAAGTCGTGCCTTTTTGCATATAAGGCATTTTGGCAATGAGAAATTCACTTCTTGAATATTTCAACTTTGCCTTGGACATTTTTCCTATGTGTTCACCTGTGATCAGGGTTTTGAGCAATCTTCCATTGGAGAACGAAATCTCTTCAGTGTTGAGCACTTTTGAGACTGTGAGAGACCAGTCGAATTTGTGCAGTTTGTGAGAGCTTCATACAGAGGTTCTATTGTGCTTTATCAGAGTTTTGTTGAGTTCTTTAACAGAGACAAGAGGGTTTGTGGAGATGGCGACCTTCTTTCATCATGGCAGGCATTTGACATCATGGCCGTACCTTCAGAGTTGAGATTTGGGCTTTTTGCTTGAAGTGCGTGGTTATCTGTGCAAGGGCGTTTGGGTTTTCTAGGAGAAACGCCTTCCAGTTTGAGGGTTTCTCTTCACCTTTCTTGGCGTCTGGCATATACTTCTCATTTGCCTCAGTTTCTGGGCTGGATTTCACTTTCTGTAGCTTCCTACACTGGATTTTGCCAGTTTTCTCCATCTTGGCTGGCAAACTGGACTTCATTTCTTAAATAAATAATCTGGGAGCTTTTGGGTATGTTTATGAGTTCTGAATCCATTGTTGAGCTTATTTATTACCTTTTGTAATTTCAATTCGCTTAAATTAGCTCAGATTTACATTTTATAAGCATTTATGCTATGCACCCCTTCTATTTCTCTCTAGAAACTCTTCTCTAAAAAACGTAAAACACAAAAAAGATAAATAAAAGATAGGGGTTTGAGGTTTGAGCCAGTGAGGGGCTCATCACTTGTTGATGGAAATATAAGTTTCATTAATAAAAGGACAACCATTTATGTAAAAGAAGTTTATGCTAGTTACAAAGGGCAGCAATCGGTTAGAAGGTTGTGATGTTTTGAATAAAGGCATCTCTTTTAATTAAGAGACATGTCATTTGATGTTTTGGTAAGATATAAATTGTACTTTCAGGTTTGTGATAAAGGAAGAAATGTATTGTAAAGTGTGTGTGGAGTATTAAAGATATATCAAATACACATCAACAGATTTATTCATGAAGAGTGTATGAGCAGATTTGACAAGGGATATATTCAGATTTAAAAAGGAAGATATATGAGAATAATTGCATCGAATTTGTGAGGAAGATATTATCAACGAGGAGATCTTTATGAAGGCAAATTTGAATGAGTAAGTAATAGAGAAGAGCAGAAATAATAAGAGTTTGTGTGAGCTTTAAAGGAGCATTATACATCACAAAGGAGGAATTGGATTGATGTAATGTCCCCTTTCTACTGGAAGCACTTCGACTTGGGTCTTGCACTCAAAGTGTTTCTCAAATAGACATTAGAAGCGTTAACGATCAATAAGTTTCAGTGATAATATCTAATAAGATCAGAGATGATATAAACATTTCATTCTTGTCAAAGGGCTATTCATTTCTTCCTTATCACTCTTATGAATGATTCTTCTATATTATATTTCATAAGCACATTAGGGTAGATATTAAACGTCTATCAAGATGCCAAAGATGGTATTCTATTGTACCACTTATCATCGTAGTGAATGAATAGAGTCATTATTACTTATAAGACTCAATAATTGCTGCAAGCATTATTATTGGATAACCTTAAACAATATATATATATATATATATATATATATATATATATATAGTATATGTATAATTTGTATGTGTCCACCTTCTATGAGGTATTTATGAGTCTCAATCTATATAAATATATAGTTATCAATTACCAAAATATATTTATCATCATATGAATTATATATAGAGTGAATATATTATATTTAATTTATATTTATCCTAGATCAATATATTAAACATATATCTCAAATACTAACCTTTACTAACTTCTTAATCCACTCATTTATTATGATTTATTCATTCTTTGATTAGTCTTCAACATAATTTGTAATTACCTATTTTATAACATAAATTATGTACCCTCTGTCTTGATCGGTCTGCAGACATCCTTTCTTCTCTTTTTCCACCGTGCCCCTCCTCTTCCCTATGTTCCCTTTTCCTTATCTCCCCACCTCATTCCTCACTCGTATCATATATATATTTTTATGAAAATGGGCATCTTTGGAAAAGATCCATTTATGCTGATTGCCTTTTAAATGTTTTATTTGTCTTTTATTCCCATTGTATCTCCCTCTAAACTCAGCGATGCCTTCCCTTAAATATTCGAAAGTTTTCCCTCATGTCTCTTTGCTGGGACGTGACTCTAGTCTGATCGCAGCCCTTGGAATACCAATCGCTGCTTGTCTAAGGGTTGCTGATTTAGGAGGCATCGTTAACTAAAGTCTTGGTTAAGTATTAATAATAGTTACACATATTTTCTGTGTTTCATAATCAGCATTATAATTGTAATATTATTATTTTAATAACATGCTCATAACTATAATAATGTCTATATTTATAATTTTAATATTATTACTGATAATTATAATTATAATGATACTTATATTTACATTAGTTATTTGTATTTTAATATTTACAATGGTTTATTTGATTATTATAATCATAGTTGGTAGACTTCCTTGAGAAACTTCTAGTTTTCAACTTCATGAGTTTTTTCTAAGTTTTGAGAGAAAAACTTCGTGGATTTTCTTAGGCGATTTTTCAGGGTTTTTAAAGCTCCTTGAGTTTTAGTGAGGTTTTGAAAGCTTCGCTGGTTAGAGTTTTTTCAAAACTTGGCTATAGAGACTTAAAGCTAAAGCGTCTTTATTGTTTATTAAGCAATTTTTAAGTTCTGAGTTTTCGAGTTTTGGTGAGTTTTTCAAAACTCTCCAATTTTACCTCCCTTGAGTTTTTGTTGGGGGCGAGTTTTTCCAGCTATGATTATAGTTATAATATTATTTTTTGATAACTAATATTAAATGGTTAATATATTTTAATATGTATTTTATTTATTTACTTACTATTTGATACTTGTAATGTCACAATTTCGGGGACATGACAATTGAGGGGAAAGTGCAGATCATTTGTGAAGAAGTCCATTCATACAAAGATTATTTTCAGTTCATCATAGAGGTTGGTGCCTTGAGTTAGTCAAGGTTGGTGCCTTGCAAAGGGAGTTGGTGCTTCTTGTAGGTTGGTACCTACAAAGATCCATGGGGTTGGTGCCTCCAGTAGGTCGGTGCCTACGAACTAAGGGGTTGGTGCCGCTTGTAGGTTGGTGCCTACAAATTCAAAGGTGGAAGTTGGTGCTTCCAATGGGTTGGTGCTCACAAATTGAATGAGGGGTTGGTGCCTCTTGAATTTGTAAAAGAAAGTTTAATCATAGATATTTTTGCTGTGGTTTTCTCTTGTGAGGGTTTCCACGTAAATATTGTGTGAAATTGTGTTCTCATGTGCATAATTATTGATGTTGAGTAAATAAGGTTATTATGATTGATAAACTTTTAACTTGGTAAAAATTGTGTTATATTGATTCACCCCCCCTCTTAGTATAACTGTGTGCTCATCAATTGGTATTAGAGCTGGTTTCTACAAAATAGTCTAACAAACTAGAAGGTAGATCTAAAGAGAACACATGAGTGGACAAGAAGGATTGCCTTCCAATAAGGTTCAATTGTTTGATGGGACAAATTATGCATTTAGGAGTTTAAGAATGGAAACTTATATAAGTGCCCTAGGATTTCACATTTGGCAATCAGTGGTAAATGGATATCAAACTCCAACTCCTCCAACAGAAAGGCAAGTGAAAACAATTCTAAATCCAAGAATGCAATCTTATGCGGATTAACCGAATCAGAACTTGTGAAAGTAATGCATTGCAAATCTGCCAAAGATGTTTGGGACAAGCTGAAGCACACCTATGAGGGAGACAAGAAAGTGAAGGGAGCCAAATTGAAAACTCATAGAAGCAATTTAGAATGTCTTAGAATGAGAGAAGAGGTGAATGTTACTGGATTCTTCTTGCATGTAGACGAAACAGTCAACACCATCCGGGGCCTTGGAGAGGAAGTAAATGAATCAGCTGGAGTGCAAAAGGTTTTGAGATCCCTCCCATCAAGATTCGATCCCAAAGTATCGGCAATAGAAGAAATGAAGGACTTGGACACCCTAACAATGGATGAATTGCATGGAATTTTAATTGCTTATGAGATGAGAACTGGTAGAGATACACCACTACAAAAGGAAGCTACATTCAAAACATCTAAGAAAGCAAATGAGAAGAAAGTAGAAAATAATAGTGCTATAGATGATGAAGAAGCAAATTTTGTGAGGAAACTAAAGAACGGGTCAAGAGAATACAAAGGTAAACTACCTTTCAAATTTTTTACTTGTGGTAAAATTGGACATTATGCAAAAGCATGTCCTTATTCTTATAGTAGTGATAGTGAAGAAGAGTATAAGCCAAAGAATGGAGGGAAAAATAATAAGTATCACAAAAACAATAAAAAGGAAAACTTACTCTTAAAAATATAATGATTCTTCCGGTAACTATGATGTGGAAAGCTGTGAAGATGAAATGCTATTCATGGCTGTAGAAATAGAGGATATTAAAGATAGGGACGAAAATCAGAAGAAGGAGATAGATCATGATCCAAAAGATTTGGAAGAGGAGTTGGAATTTTCTATAAGTGAGATTGAGAGGCTGAAAAGGAAAAATCAAAGAAGAAAAACTAGATTCGAAGAAGAAAAGAAGAAATTTATGGTTTGAGATCTTGCTCCCTACTTCAAGTAGAAACCTTGTTGGTTTGAGATCTTTGCCTACCTTTTGTTTTCTACTACACCTTCCTCTTGCTTCCTTCTTGTCCAGTGTAGTATAGGGAACAAGAGGAGAGGAGGATGAAAGGTGAGAGGAAGCCAAGAAATTCTGTTTTTCAAGGTAGTTGTAATGTACTTGTGTGATCTTCTAGTACTAAGAGACGAGTGTCTCTCAACCCAACCACTGACTGAAAATATAAGGGTTTTGTTTGTTTTCGATATTTTATGATTTTTTGATGGTTTTTGCAGCAATAAGGTAATTGCGATTTTGAGAAATAAATACAAATAAATTCATAAATAAATAACAATGCATCAAATAACTCCCAGAGCAATGGCAGATGATTTTATTATCATTATTGAACAACTACAATGCTATCCCGGTAACAGAAGAATTAATGAATGATATTTTTTTGAAGAACCTGATTATTGCTTGCAGCCGCCTGAAAGAATGAAAGAAATGTACGGCCCAGCTAGTTATTAACTTCTCCTCACAAATAAAGGCTGAAATAGAATCTCCTTGCCTGTGCGTCCAAGATGATGAAGACTGGAGGCTGAAATGATAGGCGTTTGGGTTTCCAGAAGAAAGACGTCCTTACAACAGCAAGTACGCCCTGTTAGCAGCATTAAACACAGCCATACCTTTTCTTGGGAAATGC
>VDFB02281245.1:0-67244 GCA_007258455.2 Sequoia sempervirens
CCTACCAAGCACCACTCTTGGAGGAATCTTTCTTGACCTCGACCCACAACCACGGTCCTGGTGTGAACTGCCTCACGATCAGCGATCTGTCCACACGCTCAAGAAAAACCACTCTGATACCACTTGATGAGGGCACAGCCCGAGACTTAGAAAATAACTCACAAACAAGAAAATAATTTTATTATTCAGAAAATGGAGCTTCTTACATGCAGAGGATCTCAAATCCCTAGGTCCTACAACACATGCAAGTTACAGAAAGCTACAGAATAACCCTTTCGCAATATGCGAGTTTGTCCCCAAAAGTTACCCAAAAATTAGAAACCCACCCATAAATAGAGCTCCTCATTAGTTTGGAGCCAAAAAACATTCAAATTTGAGTTTAGGTGGTTTGGCGCCAAAAATTTACAACATGAAGTTCAAATTTCAAAAAAGCATTTGCAATTGTATCTTCTAGAAAGTGCGCCAACTTCCCGGGGCCATAACTTTTGATCCAGGACTCCAATTCGCGAACCGTTTGAACCGTTGGAAAGGTCTCAAAGTCAATAACGCGCTCATAATTTTCTATGCTGATTTTGGCAAGTTTCGGGGCCGATCCGGGAGCTCTAAGTGCCTCAAATCTAACTCAGAAGATTTTTAGATGCAAATTTGGGAAACTAAAACTGTAATATCTTTCAACCCAGGAATCGAAAAATAAAAACCGTAAATTGGGAATTTTATTATGATGAAAAGGGTATCCAAAAATGTAAAAATATTTCAAAACCGAGAAACTTGAAATTTAACTATTTTTGGGTGATGCAAGATTGCCCTTACACCACTGGATGCTCCTGCATCATTTATAGTGGGACCTTGTGTTATCTCCTAGCATGGGGGGTAGACCTCAAGGTTCCACATGGTCGAGAGGTTGGTTCTTTTTCCTCCATTGGCTATCCATGTTGCATGTTCGTGTGCGTGGAGGTTGTATCTTGTGTAGTGGATTCTAGTTCATGTTCCTGTTTGAGAGGACTATCATTCATCTATATTTATTGGATTGTATATTAGTGTATCTCTTATTGTAATCTAATGTATTCTTCTCGCATGCACTTAGGGAAGCATTGTTCTAAATGTTGTAATGTTGCAATGGAAATTGATGAACTCTCTTGTAATGGATATGGTTAAGTGATATATTTTGTATATGTTAATTAGATATAAATGATCTTTATTTTTGTTTATCAGATGTTTTGATATGGTCCAGTAAATAATTTTGGATCATTTAATGTCACAATTTAAAATGAAATTGCTTGATAGTTGTGTGAGTAGCGCAATCATGGAACCTTAGAGGACTTAGGTTTAGATTTTATGTTATGTTATGTAATGCTTTCCATTGTTAGTTCTTTAAAACAAAATGTTCCTTTAATGTGGCATAGTTGTTTTGTCCTCTGGGTTCCTTAGTAGGGCGTTACATGATATATGCAGTCCTTGTCGAGTCCTCCATCCATGCATCAATTTTTTTTCTTTTCTCTCTTTTGTAGAGGGGTTTTTTCCCACAGGGTTTTCTCCTTTTCTCTGGTTGTGAGAGATTGCATTGTAAATGGGTACCTAACATGGTTGTGTAGTCGGGACCCATGTTGCATTTTTTGCATTTTTTCATCTTCATTCTCCCTAAGTTGCACTTAAGGGGGAGTGTTAGAGTAAATTACATTTACACTTAAGTTTACTTAGGCATTAGTTTTTCATTTATTTAGTTGGGTGGTTTTTTCCCATTTCAGGTATTTTGCACCCACCACATATTTCCATGCCTTTATAAGGAACTTTTTACATTGTGTAATATATCTCATCTCATGTATTTTCTCTGGTAAAATATCTTGGTTTGATTCTCTCGTATTTTTTGGAGGATTTATTTGTAGATTATTTTCTTGGGTTATTTTCTCTAACATTTCATATTTAGGAATGATATATCCATGACATTAAAATGGATTAATCTCTCAAGAAGCATGATAAATTGTTTTGGCGGCCAACATGATGCTTGACTATTAGATTCCACAAAAATTTGAATTTTTTATGTGATTATATTTAAGATTTTCACAAATGATTTTTTGATCTTGTCTATTTGGAAAATAAAATAAGTCTCAACATAATTAGGAAAAGGAATTATTTAACTCATGTTGCCAAGACCTCTAGATTTTTTATTTCATAATGTATTATATCTTTCTTAGTTGCATCATAACTTGTGAGTAGAGTTGATTTGACAATAAATCCACTCTATTTTAGGGCAAACCCACAAAAGTGGTTTACAATTCGAATGAGGAAGGAAAAATTGTAAAAAATGACCCCATGCCAAAAATTCTCATTCTGGGGGTTCGAACGAACTAGATGGTTCGAAAGAACCAAAAAAGGACTTGCTCAAACCAGGGTTCGAGCGAACCCATTTAATGCATGCATGGACAAAAATCAAATGAAAACCCCTTTTGGGAAGGGGGTTTGCTCGAACCTAGGTTCGAGCAAACCCCTGAGGTTCGCTCTAACCTCCCTGGTCTGAGCGAACCCCCCTTTTCCTTGATTTTTGACCTTGTTCACAAAAAAATCAAAAATTTTGCACTTCAGAGCTCAGTTTGAACATCAAAATGGTGGAGACTTCACAAACCCAACTGGAATCAAGTAGTCCTCAAAATGAGCTATCCAACGAATATAATTTTAATATGTTTTGGTTTTATTATGTATTCATTTTTTAGTTTTATTAAACATAGGTTTTTCACTGAAAATCATGCTCTCTATTCTGCACATGTGGAAAAATAGTAGATTATCAAAAAAAATTGAAAAATATGAGTGCACTAGATATTGAAGTCCTTGATCCAACAACAAAAAAAAAGAATTTTGATCCATACAAAAAAAGTTATGGGTTATACGATCATGCTATGTCTGAAGTGTAATTGGTTTGACTTTGAAACTTGATTAAAGAAAAAATATTCAATAAAAAACTATCTAACCAAGTGGAAGCACTAGATATTAGAGTTACAAATCTAAATTCAAAAGAATTAGAATTTTATCCTTCATGGAAAAAAAGTTATGCATTATACAGTGAGCGTCACTTTTTAAAAATGTTGTTTTATGAAAAAAACTAGTTTTCGAGGGAGATGGAAAAAGAAGTGCAATCTCATTCCAAAATTTTTAAAAAATATATATTTAGAATCTACAAACAAAATGTCACGAAACTCTAGTTTGCATCATCTTCAAATTTCTCACAGTTTAGCCGCTATAGGTGCCTAAAAGTGAAGATTTAGTTAAAAATAATAATTTCAGTGTCCAATTTGGCCAAAATTTGTAAACCACTATTGTGGGATCACCCTTTATTAAAAGATGGAAAAAATATAGTAAAAAGGAAGTTAGATAATCAAGTCACATTTACTAGTTAACAAGATGATGTGTTACTAAAACTCAAAGGGTATTTAGCTATTTCTAAGAATTTTAATTATCTTACTGAAGAAGGCAATCTTTCTACTAGCCTTTTATGACATGTAATATTTGGGCATGTTAATCATAAAAACAATTAGATCATGCAAAATAATAGTGTTGTAGGTTTACCCAATTTTCCCAAGATAATTGAAATATTTTAAGCTTATTTTTTGGAAAAATAGCATAGAGATCCTTTCCCTAACTTTCAACTTGGTGAGAACAAAAATTTTTACAACTCACTCATTTTAATTTTTGTGGGATCTTACTAGTAACTTCTGCTAAAGTATGTAATTATGTTATGTTATTTATTAATGATCATAATTAAATAGCTTGGATTTATTTATTGTATAAGAAACATGAATCTTTTAAAACTTTAAGAAGTTTTTGTATTATGATTGAAATGAAGCTCAAACTCAAATTGGTACTCTTCATATAAATAATGGTAGAGATTTTGCATCAAATATTTTTAAGGATTAACTTCATCAAAATGGTATTAAGCATTATCTCACAATTAAAATTACTACTTTAAAAAAAGGTTTCATTGAAAGAATGAATAAAGCTATCATTACTATGGGTATTTTTATGTTATATTTCATTGGAATAAATTTATATTTTTGCATAAAAGTAAAAAAAAAAATAGTTTACTTATGCAATAGATCCCCTCATCTATTCTTCATCAAGAAACCCCATATGAAGTTTGGTTTTGTCATCCTTCATCTATTTGACATCTCAAGGTTATTGGCTTTTCCTTTTATACTTTGATTCCCAAGGAAAAACTAACTAGGTTGGATCATCAAAGATACATTTTCTAGAATACTTTAAATCTTAAAAATTATATTTATTGTATGATGAGGCAAGTAGTAAATTTATTATTATGCATGGTGTTATATTTTTTGAAAACTCCAAAAATATCATCAATATTGAACACTAGTTATAACACCTAAGAAATTTTCTGAGTTTGTGCCATAGAAATAATATCCTTGTGAGATTCCTCACTTTGAGTAAGGCATGAGTAATTTGGAAGCATATCTGGAATTTTTAACTCAATGTCAAGGAAATAGTCCCCTTTCATGAATAATTTTAACATTCTCTTGAAGAATTTTGAACTTTGATGAACATAGGATTTAGGAAACTACATAGAAATAGTCGGAACATGATGGATATTTTGATCAAGAAATAGAAGAACCAATAATTCAACCTAGATTATGAAAAAAATAGGTAAAATAATTCCAACAAACTCTTAAAGAATTGAGATTTGGTGAAATTGGCAAGACAAGAATAATAATTTCATATAAGGCAAGAAAATAGGAGCAATTGAATAAAGATGATTACTTCATAGTTTATTGATGATATCAACATAGTAGTAGACTTAGAACCAATTCCCTTTAAATGAGCTAAAATTATTATAGTGTGGAGGAAGGCTTAAGTATGACACTCTTTTGAGAAATAACACTTTAGATTTGGTTTATCCTCCAATAATTATAATTGCAAACCTATTGTTTGCAAGCGGATCTTTTGAAACAAGTACAAACAAAATGGGTCACTTGAAAAATATAAAGCAAAAAATGTTGTAGAAGTTTATGCTCAACAAAAGGGCTTAGATTATGAAAAGACCTTTGCACCTACAATCAAGTGGACTACTATTTGTACTTTGTTAGCTCTCTTAGCACAAAATAGATGGAAATTTAGTTATATTCTTGAAAAGTGATCTCAAATAAATAGCTTATATGATCAATGAAATGGATATCTAGTCAAAGGTCAAGAACAACAAGTGTGCAATATTATCAAATCATTTTATGATTTAAAGAAAGCTCCATGAGCCTAGTATGAAAAAAATCACCAAGCACCCCTTAAAGTTAAATTTCAAGCGCCTTCAATTTGATGATGCAAATATCCTTTTCAAAAAAGTTGATAACACAGTTGTATATCCAATTGTTTATGTGGATGGCTTCTTTCTAATTGGTAACAATGAAAAAAATATAGTACAACTGTCAAAAAAGAGTTGAAGGATTTGAAATGATTGAATTGGGATATCCTTATTACTATTTGGATATTGATGTGATTCAAAATCCCAAGTACATCTTCATCACCCAACAAAAATAGTTGGTAAAATTCTAAATAAATTTAGAAATGTCTAACTACAAACCACTTAATACTCTTATTGAGCAAAGTTTGAACTAACATTAGATGATTTTGTAGCATTTGTTAATGCAATAAACATCAATGGCTTGTAGAAAATCTAATTTATACAACAACCAAATGATCTGAAATTTATTTTCTTGTTGAAGTCCTCTTTTAGATTCATGAAAGAACCTAGATAAAATATTCTTTTAGGAAAAAAAAAAACTTTAGTATCTAAAAGTAATTTAGAACTATAGTCTCAAATACTACAAAGCAACAAATTTCACATTAGTTAGATTTTTAGATTCAAATTATGTTGATGACTTGTAAGATGGGAGATCTACTTTAGGTTTCTTAATGCATCTAAAATGAACAATTATTTCTGGGAAATCAAAAAAGTATATGGCACTAGCTCTATCCTCTGCAAAAGTAGAATATATTTTAGATTTCAAGGAAATTGGAGAAATATTATGACTTTGAAGGATTCTTGAAGATTTAAAAAAAAATAGGTTTCATCTATTCATCTCCTAGTTGACCATCAATCTATAATCAAAATGGTAGAAAATTTCATCTTTCATGATCAAATAAAACATAACAACATGAAGATTTATTTGATTTGACATCATGTGAAAGATGGCAATATGCAACTCAAAATATTGTTCAATTGTTGACCAACCAGCAGATATTCTTACCAAAGCAAACATCGCAAACATTCATAAATTCAAAAATTCAAAAACATGCTTGATACCCCCTTCAGGAAATATAAATATTAACCTTTACATATTGATCTTCTGAATTAACACACTTTCAATTTTACTTTTAAATCTAATAATTTAATAATTTTTATTTCTATTTTTGTTCTGACAGTTAAATTGCTTTACTTTCCTTCAAACATGAATGTAAATCTACTCTTACAAACAATATACATTACCATTTTCTTCTACTTTTTCAATCCTGGCCTGACAAAAACAAGAACAGTCCCTTGAGTAAGCGAGTAGTAAGATTTAAATAAGTAGATTAACTAAGATTCCTGCTGCAAAGACAGTAATGGTATCATTCAAACAATGAGTTCCTCCTCCTCAACACATCCGATGCTAAACAGTAGATTGAAAGAAAGCAAAGTACTAACTATTCCAGATCATCCATCATATAAGGAAAATCTCTTATTGGTTTTGACATATATATTGTACCTCAAAACTCAAATAAGATCAGCAGGTCCATCTCCCATGTTTTAAGATGGTTTTATGTCACTAAATAAAGTGTATACATTATCAGTTAGTAAAAGGATGGTTTATCTAAGCTACTATAATTTTACAGACACATTGACCTATTCGGTCATCTATGTACATCATTGCACTTTGTTTTGTTCCTGGAAAAAAGGTCGCCACGATATATACTGAGATACATCATTATACTTTGTTTTTTTATGTCGAAAGCGAGGTCAATATATTTACTGAAATTTTTGTATTCTATAACATAATCTCGTTATCCTTGGACACTGTATGGATTAAGGATAAATTTTGCCAACAGTGATAAGTTAAGTTGGCTATATTGAGTCATACATTATTAAAACTGGCAATCTATACCTAAAGAAAAAAAGGGAAAAAAACAACACTAACCTAAAGTTGTAAAATTCCTTTTCACCTCTATATTATCCAGAAAAATATGTCGCTTACTTTATTGAAGGAATACTGTTCATTCTGCACGCCGTGCTGGGTAAGATTTGCATTTTTCTCAAAGTTTCTTTGCTTTGCTCAACCATGTCTGCCTTAAATAAAACATGAAATTTGACGTTGCGTCCGTACTCTGATTTCCCGATGTTTGCGTTGTCTAATTAACAATTCCAATGTACGAAGATGGTAAAATGTGGGATTCAAAGGCCTAGATTTAGTGTACCCAGTGACCCCATGGAAGATATGGTTAGATGTGATGATGCATTAATCATTTGCCAAATAGTAGCAATGTGATTCTACTGTTTTTCTACGAACAGTTCGCCATCATCTACAAGAAATGTCTCAAGTAATTCAGTTTAGGATATATGGTTCAATGTACCTTCTTTATCTGTTACTATCAGCAAGTGGCAACTTTCCTAAATTAGTATTGGAAAGTAATAATCGAATAGCCTATATACGAATACAGAATACCAATTGTTATTAAAAAAATGCTTTCACAATATTATTCATCTGTGGCTTGATCTCTCTCCCAAATTGTTTGAAAAGAAAAAAAGTTCTATAAAATTCTGGTAAATTATCTGTTTCAAGTATGTATATGGGAAGAATAGATGTAAAACAAGAGCAAGAGGAAGATCATTTAACGGCAATCTAAACCAAAGTCTTACTATTTCATCCATGAATGTGAGAATAAATAAAGATTTGTTATTGGACTACAATCTGTAAGTGTTATTGAACTTTCAAATCATATCTGCATTTATATCTATTATGGCAGTTATTTTATTTGGTCAATTTTCAGAGGTGCCAAAGTTAGTCTTATGAGATCAATTTCCAGAGATGTGACAGTTAGTCTGTGAGATCAATCCTTATCTCAGAGGTACGACAGTTAATCTAAGAGATCAATTCCTAAAAGTGTGACCCAGAGGTGCGACAATTAATTTAAGAGATCAATTCCCAAAAGTGTGACAGTTAGTCCATCAGATAATTCTGAGATGCAACAGTTAATCTAACACCCCTCTCCCACATAACTTGAAATAATTGAACTTAAATTGAAGGTCTGAAAATAAACATTCCGTCAGCTCTATTTCTGCTAAAATCTAAATCACTAACTCACCAAACTGTTTAAGCTCTTCCCTCATAAACTAAGGACTCCAAAATAAACTCCCGGTACAAGTGAAAAATTTGAGCTGGGTTTTATTAATAAGCCACACTGACCTAAACTTAAGCTACGTTAGAGATGAAAGTAAATACCAACTGCTCTGTAATGCTTAAAAGACGTACAGTTAAGATACACTGATGATATTGGCAACACTATTAAGCACATCAGATGTGAATGGCTGTTTTCCTTTTTTCTTCGTTCTCTTAAATTTTCTGTGATAATATATTGGGATTCCACTGCATTGTTACGAGTTAATCTTATGATAATATTGGGAACACCATTAATAAACCAAATGTAGATTGTTGTTACTTCCAAAGGTTTTAAATTATCTGATAATTTACTGAGATTTACCATTATCAATCCATATTCAAAGCTAAAATTAGCAAAAGCAACATTCTGGACGCAAATAAATGGAATTCATCTAAAAAATAGAGAAGAGACATTATGTAAGCGATGCATTCACCACAGTAATGCTCAAATATAGTAGCTCAAACCTACATAAATGAAAGTAGATGATAATGAACTACCTTGCCCAAGTCACAAATTCCACAGATACCAAATCTGATCCGCTATGATATATTTTGCTGAGCAATGTGCAACCTTGAATGCATCTCTTACATTAAAATCTCTAATAAAACTAGTTCTAAACTAAACGTCGGACCATCGGCACTTGATTCCCCGCTCTGCAATCTCTCTTCACTCTACACAACTCTAAGCTTTGAATTGCGCAGAAAGATTACAAAGCTAATTTGAGAGTGTTGAAGGCGTTGTAGAAACACGAAAAATATAACTGAAAATCAAATCTGAAGCACACCATAAGATAAATAACCCACTGCAACAACAAAACAAGCTTGCAAATCTATCTAAGCACAGATCCAGAAAGGATTTTATGCACAACTAATCAGATATCTCTAACCACTCACTGTAATCCAGGGCTTCGAACGTCAAGGGATTCTTATTTTCAAAGCACAAAGATTTTTTTTCAAATCTGTGCCTGCCTCAAGTTGGGAAGAGCCCATTGGCCTGCAAGCAATAATCCGTATTACTCAGAGAAGACTGTTTCGTATAAACCCCCGAGATCATTGTGCTCGGCACGCCTGCAATAAAAGTTGTAAAAGAAATGAGTAGCGCTACAGCAAAGGGGCACATTATAATAATCCTCACATGGAAACTTATGATGGCTCTGCTCAAACATAGTATTTCTCTGCACGATCCCTCGATGGGCTTTGGCCTGGCCTGCTGCTTCATCAGTTCTTTCTCCTGGAGGATCGCCCCCGTTGGATTGAATTGCTCCCTGCCCTCTGAGCACTGGATTAATTAGAAAGAATATCTATAATATGGAACATTCTCATCATCAGATCCATCTGTGGATTTTAGCTTAGCTCGAATCTTGTGCAAACCCATAATATAAGGAAAATTTGCATCTCTTGCGATTGCCTCGGGATGAGATTATTGAGTCCATCCTGAAAAGGATTGAGAGGGATACAGCAAATTCTAGAAGGGTTTGTCTGAGATTATTGACGACCGACAGGGGTGGCTGCTTCGCTGGCAGGCGTAGAGGTGATGGTACAGGTTTCACCGGGCGGGTAGGTCGGGAAAAAGAGGAGTCTGAACGCATCTGTCTGCACAATTCCCCCGACCGAACCGGAGTCTCCCACTTTTCCGCTGTTGGGCACTTCCCCCTACTCTGGTACGATTTGATGTTAAAACACTTTAAATTGGAGACGTCAAGATGTCTGGTCAAATACCTTGAAATTGTTGTAAAAGCAAGAAGTCTTAAACATGTGATCTGAATGGGCAAAATTGGTCCTTGATGGGTAGACATTATGTTTTTGGTTTATGGTGATTAGGTTATTTTTAATGAATTAAGTAATGTCTTATTTGCAGGGAAGTCAGTAATTTATATTATCTATTTTTCATTCTTTGGCATTTACTTTTTGTAAAGTTTATATTTCATTTTGTAAATACTATTTTTTTTTGTCTTAATATAAAAGTGTTCGGTTTATCTAAAAAGTTTCATAGTTATGTAAGTAGACTATAAATTTTCAAATTTAGATATTAGTTATTTTTTTCTTTTGATCATTATGAATTTACTAAAGGGTTTAATTAAGAAGCACTTGACACTTGTAGTTTAGCAAATTTATCAAATATTGGAAAAATAAGTCCCAAAGTCGTGTAAAATAAGCCAAGCTCACATAAATATTTCCTTGAAATTATCAAAAATGAAGGTAATGGAATGATGTTCCAAAGTCATGCAAAATAAACTAAGATCAAGAGAATCAATATATTAAAATATCAAACAAATCCAAAAAACCATTAAAGAATAGTATCATAGGCTCAAAAATAGTCATTCAATATGTCAATAAGTTCATAACTCATGAAAATAGTGATAAATCTAGTAGTAGGAGGTGCATCTTAATCATCCAATTTGAAACTCATCAATGGGTGGATATCTTTAAATATGCATGTATGTGCATGGAATGGTATACAAAAACGAGGTCAAAAGTGACCTTTTTTTGTAAACTTTAGCTAAAGAGAAACTTGGATGAGTAATTTGAGATGTGTGCACTCAAAATTTGAAGATATGACAAGAACAATAATTCTAATACTCTAAATCCAATTTCTAAACTACAATTTTTTTAAATAGTTAAGATTAAAATGATTACATGTTACACACACACAAAAGTATTTTTTTTTTCGCAAAAATTTAAAAATATGTTTGTTGTGCACCCCACTATTTTTTTGTTGCATTTAGTAATTTTAAACACCAATTGGTAGAAATATAGTTAAGAGTGAGTACAAAATTTATATATTTTTTATTGAGTATATACTTTTTGTGATTTTTCAAAGTGGATGGATCTTGAAAATTGCATCATTGAGCATGCACGTCACATAACTTGCACAAAAATGAAGTGTAGAATAATCATATATTTCTAATTATTGATAAGCAAATAAAAAATGTATAAGAAAAAATCATTATGTATGTATCTAAGGAGTAGAGAAATATTAGTAAAATAAATTAAAAATAAACTTGTTAATGTATTTCAAATATAAAAAAATTATATGGTTATAAAGCTAAGAAACATAATTATTTTTGTGCTAATTTAATTAAATATTGTTATACAATGTGTAAACATGATGGCATGCAAGTTGAATCCATTGAAGGTCAAAACCATATGAAATGGAGGAAAATTAGTAGTCCAAGCCTTTAGGATTGTTATCCAAACTAATTCCTAAGAAAAAAGGGAAGAATTTTTTTGACTAAAAAACATAATTGTGTTTTTTAAAACATAACATGTGGTTGCATTTTATGCTCCAAAAAACTTGATCATATTTTTTAAAATATAAAACATGATCATGTTTCATTTTCTACAAAATGTGATTGTATTTTGTGAAACATTAAATATGATGTATTTCATGTTCCAAAAAACATGATCACATTTTGTAAAATATGAAATGTGGTTTTTATAAAACAAAAATGTAATCACATTTTGTAAAATATGAAATGTGTTTTTTTATAAAATAAAAATACAATCACATTTATTAAAACTAAAATCACATTTTGTAAAATATGAAATGTGTTTTTATAAAACAACCTCTCTCTCTCTCTCTCTCTCTCTCTCTCTCTCTCTCTCTCTCTCTCTCTCTCTCTCTCTCTCTCTCTCTCTCTCTCTCTCTCTCTCCTAAATTCCCCATCTATATCACACTCCCTCTCTCCCTCTTCCTCTATCTCTTTTATCTCTCTCTCCACCCCTACTTTCTATCTCTCTCATTATCTCTATATTTCTCACCTCCTCTCCCTCTTAATTATCTCCTCAACTCATCCTCTCCCTTTGTAATTTTCTATCTCTCTCACTATCTCTTTATATGTCTCTTACCCTCTCCCTCCCTATCTCTCTATCTCTTTCTCTATATCTATATCCTCTCTTCATCTCTCTATTAGACATACACACTCTCTATATATATTTATTTATCCCCTTTGTCCCTCTCTATATATCTCTCTCTCTCCCTCTTTAACTCCATCTCTTTATATTTTCCTCACTTGATCTCTCTCCTATCTTTTTTGTTTCACCTTCTCTATCTCCCTATATCCCCCCACTATCTCTACCTCTCCATGTATCTCTTTCTATCTCTCTCACTATCTCTATATTTCTTTCTCCCTCTCCCTCTATCTTTCTATCTCTCTCACTATTTCTTTATATATCCATTACCCTCTCTCTCCCTCTCATTTTCTTTTTATTTCCTCTCCCTCTCCCTCTCCCTCTCTATCTCTTTATAACCCTCTCATTGTGTCTTTATGTCTCTCTCCCTCTCTTTTTTAGTGTACGTTTTTACTTTTATAGCGGGTTAATTTATTTTTCTTTAGTCATAGGTTTTTCCTATAGTTATATTAAGGTTTCTTAGGATACTAAAGTGAGATTATTATTTAATAACTAAGAGATAAGGTGATGAGGTGTCACCATCCTAAAAGGATGGATAATTTACTATTTTGATCACTTAATTTAATGTTGGTGGTCTCTCCTTATTGGTTGGATTTTCCACCTCCATCCTCTCCCTAGTTCTATATAAACTCACTATCTAGCTTGCGTTTGTATTGATTCTCCATATTAGAAGTTCTTAATGCATTTTTTATCATTCTAAAATTGTATATCTCTTGGAGTCACTAGTTTGCATTGTTTATGTTTTCTCTAGTTTATGTAGCTTATAATTTCTCATAAAGTTCCTCAGATTATCCATATATTTTAGATTTTTAACATGGTATCATATATTTATTGTGGTAATTTTGAGTTCATAGATACCTAATTGAGAGTGATCTTTTTATGTGAGATCTTATAAAATCTCATATGATCTTCTCTTTCATTTTGAATGATCTAGAGAATTAGAAAGAATTTATGAAGATTTGATAACCTCTTCATTTTGCATATGTGTTTGTAAGATCTAGGGGATTGTTGTAATTTTGTGTATATTGGTGACATTTTTGGTTGTTCCAACATGGCCAGGAATCTCAACAAAGTAAGCATTGGATTTTATTTCATTTTATTTGGAGAGTGTTTGACATAGTTGCAAGTTGGGGTTTGAAGCTCAAATGCAGTGAACAACTTTTTACTATAGCATTTTTGACCAAAATGAACCCTATTATTGCACTCAAAAGGCCAATTAGACAAATTTTGATATAAAATTTTCCAATATTTGGCTTTAGGTACTTTTGAGGAATTTTTTTACTTCAGAGGCTATACAACCCCCAGTTGCAATGATACAACATCAATCTAAAAATATATTAAGCACATAGTACTTAATCACTAAGAGCTTCACACTTAGCACCTAACACATAGACATAGGGAGCTTGAAATCCCTATGGCCTTTGGGAACCCCTAGAGTGGTCAATATGTCAATAGAACCACTAGTAGTAGTTACCACCAGTGTCTAAGGAAATCACCAATGGTTTAACTATAAATTATGACACCAATAGTTTATAGCCAAAAACCACCCAATTGCCACCTAGTATCCATTGTTGTTGACGACGTTACTCAAAGGCCACCAAGGCCCTAATATAGGCTAAATTGGACCTTTTTGCAAACTTGTACAACTTTTTCAACATGTGTCATATTTTGGCAAAAAAATAGTCAATGGAAAGTGGGAGATGAGGACTTTCCATCCATGGAGGTTTTGAATTCCTTTTGCCTTTTTTTGCTAGATATTGTAGGTTGAATTTGTTTGTTTCTTTTTTTTTCAATATGCCATAACTTTCTCACTAGAGCTCCATTTTTTGGAAACAAAAAGGAGCTGGAAAGATAATGAAGAGAACTACACAACTGCGAGGCTATTTATTCTATATTTTTCATCAAGTTCATTTTTTACTAGAATATATAATTTTTTTGAGCCCATTAAGTATTGTAACTTGGAAAAAACTTTGTAAACACACTAAAATATAAAGTTTCAACCTTGTAATCTTTGGGGGTGATATATGAGAATATTGGAAAGATGGGTTGTTATTTTGGTTTCTTTTTTGTATCATTTGAGGATTGTATCATGGGTTTTTCTATTCACCCTTCTATGATAATCCTAGATAAGGATAATTATAGTCTTGGAAAAAAAGGTATTCTATCCCATCTCAAGTGGCTCAAACTTGTGTCTTACCTTTATGGGATCATACCTAAACTAGATACACCTAGAAGGAAATTAGTATGGGATAATAAAATTGATAATATACTAGGATTGATTGGTTCTACTGTTAATAATGACACTATGTGGGATATAATAAAAACTAATTTCCCTCAAACACTTTTTGATTAAGATTTTGGAGATGTTTGGAGACCCTCATATTTATTCATTCCCAGATGGTCCTACTATAGATTGTCTCTTTCCATTTAATGTAGATAATATAACCTTTGATGATGATACTTTAGAGGAGCTTAAGTATTTTGTAGGTCATAAATGTTCAAATGACATTAATAATTCTCTTCTTTCTTCTTATCCTCATATTGATATCACATCTCAATCTACAATTTCTACTTTAGAGTCTAGTGTTCCTTATTTGAAAGATTCTAGTGATTTCTTGTAGTAGGACATACATACAAGTATTTTAGACTTATTTATGGAGACACACATTGCAAATTTGGGAGACACTATTGATTGCATTCATATTTTCTTTGAGGGAGATTATTCTTCTTCAATTATTGTGAGGGAAAACTCAAACCCTCTTGATCATTCTCTACATGATCATTCATTATAGTTTGACATAAGTGTGGATACTTCAAATCAACATTTAGAGGAGACGTATTCAGAGGAGATACTTAAGTCTTTGGATTATGTTCTACATCTATCTCTAGGAGATTGCAATTTTTATTTTCAGCAACGTGGCCTAGAATGTCTGATTTGATTGTAACAGCCTTCAACATCAATATGGGGACACTTGAGCTAAGTGAGACTTCATACATTTTTCTTCCTACATATTCCTTTCAAGACTGGGAAGATATCTTGCATAAACCTTTGATTTTTTCTTCCTAAGGGGATGAATATTGTTTGATGATTGTGGACCATCTTCTAAATCTAATTTCAAGCATTGACCATTGGATCTATTAGGGGGGCTACTTAGTCCTTCACTTTTCTCTCTCTAAATTATGGGGGGTTATTCTCTATCTATTTGTGGGGGGTACTTCTTTGGGATGGATTTTATATCTAATGGGTACCTAACATGGCCTCATTTGTTAGTACCCATAATCTTTTCACCCACCTATAATTCTTCTTTGGGATGGATTTTATATGTACATGGGTACTTAACATGGCCTCATTCGTCGAGACCCATCATATTTTCACCCACCTACACTATGCTTAAGGAGGTGTGTTATTGTAGGTTTTTATTTTCCTAGTGGGTTAATTCATTTTCTCTTAGTCATAGGTTTTTCCTACACTTTTATTAATATTTCTTAGGATAATAAAATGAATTTATTATTTAATAAAGTTAGGAGATAAGGTGATGAGGTGTCACCATCCTAAAAGGGTCGAGTATTTACTATTTTGGTCACTTCATTTAATATTGGTGATATATCCTTACTGGTTGGATTTGCCACCTCCATCCTCTCCCTAGTTTTGTATACACTACCTAGCTTGTATCTTTATCCATTACCCATCTTGGAAGCTCTTTATGGGCTCACCTAAACTAGACACACTTGGAAGGAAATCAGTATGGGATAATAAAATTGATCATGTTCTAGGATTGATTGGTTATAGTGTTGATAATGACACTATGTGGGATATAATAGAAACTAATTTTCCCCACACTTTTTTATTAATATTTGGGAGATTTTTAGAGACCCTCATATTTCTCCATTCCTAGATGGTCCTACTTTAGATTCTCTCATTCCACTTGATGATGTAGATAATACACCCTTTTATGATGATACTTTAGAGGATCTTAACTATTTTGTAGGTCTTGAATGTTTAGATGACATAGAGACTTCTCTTCTTTCTTCTCGTCCTCATATTGATATCACATCTCAATCTACAATTTCTACTTTAGAGTCTAGTGTTTCTTCTTTGAAATATTCTATTGATTTCTTATAGTAGGGCATGCATAGTCTTCTTATTTTAGCTTTGTGGGATGATCTCAAAAAAGTATTTTAGACTTTCTTATGGAGACAGGTAAAAGTGCAAAGATGTGTCACACTTTATAAAGGAAACATCCAACATTGATCCAAATTTTAAAATTGAATCATTGAAAAGTGACATATATGTTTTGAATTTTGAAATGATGTAAACTAATAAAATGTGTATTTTATAAAAAATATTTTATGTTTGTATTTTTTAAAAAATTAAAAAGTTATTTAAATATATTTTTTCATAAATTTACACTATAATTTTGTTGCTGATAAAATCCTAAAAAAATGAAGTTGCATGAGATGTCAATCTTTATATACTAATTTTATTTTTTCCTTCAAAATTCTTGTGTGTATTTATAACTTGAAACTTTACTGCATCGATATATTTTTTTTCAATTTTGATATATACACATACACATACACATACATTTACATTTACATTTAAATATACATATACATATACATACATATACATATACATATACATATACATATACATATACAAATACATATACATATACATACATATATATACATATATATGTATATGTATATATATGTATATGTATATATATGTATACACACACACACACACACACACACACATATATATATGTATGTATGTATGTATGTATGTATGTATGTATAATTGTATAATTGTATATATATGTATATATATATATATATGTATGCATATATATAAATGTGTGTGTACTAAAACACAATTTTTTCCATTCAACGTCAACTTTCATATTAACTATTAATCTAAAATACAAAACAAATTATACCATCTTGTTATAGGTTATTTTATCTAGTGCATAATATTTTTTTCCGATTTTATAATAAGTTTTTTTTTTCTTTCAACGTCGTAATCAACATAATATATTTGTGTTGATAACCTACTTTTAGTAAAAATAAAATATAAAATATAAATAATAGTTAAACTATATATATATATTTGAAAGCTATACTTATGTGTCTACAAAAGGATATTTTTATATTTTAAAAAATATATATTATTTACATGACTAAGAGTTGAGGAAACATCAAGATTGGTTTCAAAGTGGTGCTACATATGCATTTATCTAGAAATTTTAGTTGGAAAAGTTGTGGACATATATATAACTTAGCTAGAATGAATCTTACTAGATCATATGTTTGACCAAAATTAATTTTTAGTTAGAAATACTTAAATTCAGTTGTGTTGATAAGTTGGTCGAAAGTGTGACACAGCTTTGTACTTTTACCCAGACACACATTGTAAATTTGGGAGACACTATTTATTGCATTCACATTCTCTTTGAGGGAGATCAGGTTCTTCTTCAATTCTTTTCAGGGAACACTCAAACCCTCTTGTTCATTATCTACATGATCATTCATTATAGTTTGACATGAGTGTGGATACTTTGGATCAACATTTAGAGGAGACATCTTTAGAGTAAATTGTTGAGTCTTTGGATTGTGTTCTACATCTATCTCTAGGAGATAATGTTTTTTTCTAAATTTAGTAGTGTGGCCTAGAACATCTAATTTGATTGTGATAGCCTTTACCATCAATATGGGGATACTTGAGCTGAATTCAGGGACTTCATATATTTTTCTTCTTGTATATTCCTTTCAAGGTTGGCAAGATAGCTTGCATAAATCTTTGGTTTTGTTTCTTCCTAAAGGGATGAATGTTGTTCGATGATCATGAGCCATCTTCTAAATCTAGTTTCAGGCATTAACCATTGGATCTATTGGTGGGCTACTTAGTCCTCTCTTTTTTATCTTTGTTATGGAGGGTACTTCTTCTTTGGGATGGATTTTATATGTACATGGATACCTAACATGCCCTCATTTGTTGAAACCCATCATATTTTCACCCACCTACACTATGCTTTAGGAGGCATGCTAATGTAGGTTTTTTATTTTTCTAATGGGTTAATTCATTTTCCCTCAGTCATAAGTTTTTCCTACACTTTTACTAATATTTCTTAGGATAATAAGGTGAATTTATTATTTAATAACTAGGAGATAAGGTGATGAGACCTTTCACCATCCTAAAAGGGTGGAGCATTTATAATTTTTGTCACTTCATTTAATATTGGTGGTATCTCCTTGTTGGTTGGATTTTCCACCTCCATACTCTCCCTAGGTCTATATACACTCACTACCTAGAGGGTGATCCCACAATAGTGGTTTATAATTTTTGGCCAATATGGACACTGAAATTATTATTTTTAACTAAATCTTCACATTCGGGCACCTATAGCGGCTAAACCGTGAGGAATTTGAAGATGATGCAAACTTGAGTTTCATCACATTTTGTCTATAGATTCTAAAAATATTTTTTTCAATTTTTTTGGAATCAGATTGTACTTCTTTTTCTATCTCCCATGAAAATTGGATTTTTTTAGAAAACAACATTTTTAAAAAGTGACGCACACCGTATAACACATAACTTTTTTTCCATGAAGGATAAAATTCTAAATCTTTCAAATTTAGATTTGTAACTCTGATATCTAGTGCTTCCACTTTGTTAGATAGTTTTTTATTGAATATTTTTTCCTTAATCAAGTTTTGAAGTCAAACCAAGTACAATTCAGACATAGTGTGATCGTATAATGTGTAACTTTTTTTGTATATATCAAAATTCAATTTATTTATTTTTGTTGGATCAAGGACTTCAATATCTAGTGTACTCTTATTTTTCAAAAAAAAAATGATAATCTGCTATTTTTCCACATGTGCAAAACAGAGACCTTCATTTTCAATGAAAAATCTATGTTTAATAAAACTAAAAAAACAAATACATAATAAAACCAAAACATATTAAAATTATATTCATTGGATAGCTCGTTCTAAGGACTACTTGATTCCAGCTGGGTTTGTGAAGATTCCTCCATTTTCATCCTCAACCTGAGCTCCGAAGTGCCAAAAATTAGGTTTTTTGTGTCTCAAGGGGGGGATGAGGGATAAGGGGGGTTTGTATGAACCCCTAGGGGTTTGATCGAACTAGGGTTCGATCGAACCCTGGTTCAAGTGAAACCATTCAAAGGGGTTCACTCAAACCCCTTTGCTATGCATTTTTATTTTTATTTTGGCAATCAAAATGTAAAGGGGTTCGGTTGAACCCTAGTTCAAACAAACCCCTAATAGGTTCAGTCGAACCAATAGGTTCATACGAACCCCCAAAATCACTTTTTTTGCTTTGAGGTCATTTTTGTGAGTTTTCCTTCCTCACTTGAATTGTAAACCACTATTGTGGCTTCACCCCCTAGCTTGTATTTTTATTCATTCTCCATAGATTGCAAGCTCTTTATGGGCTCATACCTAAACAAAACACACCTAGAAGGAAATTAGTATGCGTTAATAAAATCTATCATGTACTAGGATTGATTGGATCTAGTGTTGATAATGACAATATGTGGACTATAATAGAAATTGATTGTCCCCACACACTTTTTTATTAATATTTGGGAGATGTTTGGAGACCCTCATATTTATCCATTACTAGTTGTTCCTACTTTAGATTGTCTTGTTCCACTTGATGTTGTAGATAATATACCCTTTAATGATTATACTTTGCAAGAGCTTAACTATTTTGCAGGTCTTGAATGTTCAAATGACATAGAGACTTCTCTTCTTTATTCTCATCCCCATATTGATATCACATCTCAATCTAAAATATCTACTTCAAATTCTAGTGTTTCTTCTTTAAAAAATTATACTAATTTCTTATAGTAGGACGTACAAGTATTCTTCTTGTTTTAGCTTTGTGGCATTATCTCGAATAAGTATTTCAGATTTGATTATGGAGACACATTGTAAATTTATGAGACACTATTGATTGTATTCATATTCTCTTTGAGGGAGATGATTATTCTTCAATTATTGTGATGGAACACTCAAAACCTCTTGTTTATTCTCTACATAATCATTCATTATAGTTTGACATGAGTGTGGATACTTTCGGTCAACATTTAGAGGAGATACTTGAGTCTTTAGATTGTGTTAGATATGTCTATCTCTAGGAGATTATATTTTATTATTTTCAACAATGTGGCCTAGAATGTATGATTTGATTGTGACAGCCTTCAGCATCAACATGCAAAGACTTGAGCCGAGTTCAAAGACTTCATACATTTTTCTTCACACATATTCCTTTCAATACTGGGAAGATAGTTTGCATAAACCTTTGGTTTTTTTCTTCCTAAGGGGATGAATTTTGTTCGATGATTGTGGACCATCTTTGAAATCCAGTTTAAGGAATGTACCATTAGATCTATTAGGGAGAAACTTAGTCCTTCTCTTTTCTCTCTCTATTATGGGGGGTGTTCTCTATCTATTTGTGGGGGTACTTCTTCTTTTGGATGGATTTTATATGTACATGGGTACCTATCATGGCCTAATTTTTCAGGACCCATCATCTTTTCACCCACCTACACTATGCTTAAGTAGGCATGTAAGTGTAGTTTTTTAATTTTCCTAGTGGGTTAATTTATTTTCCCTTAGTCATAGGTTTTTCTACACTTTTATTAATGTTTCTTAGGATAATAAAGTGAATTTATTATTTAATAACTAGGAGATAAGGTGATGAGGTTTCTCCATCCTAAAAGGGTGGAGCATTTACTATTTTGTTCACTTCATTTATTATTGGTGGTATCTCCTTGCTGGTTGGATTTGCCACCTCTATCCTCTCCCTAGTTCTATATAAACTCACTACCTAACTTGTACTTTTATCCATTCTCCATTTTAGAAGCTCTTGATATATTTCTATCATTTTGACATTGCATATATTTTAGAGTCACTAGTTTGCATTAGTTATGTTTTTCCAATTTATTTAGCTTAGAATTTCTCTCATAAAGTTCCTTAGGTTATCAATCTATTTTAGATTTATAACCCTCTTTCTATATCTCGATATCCTCCATCTCTTTATCTCCATCCACTCTCTCCCTTAATCTCTTTTTATCTCTCTATCCTCTCTCCCTCCTCCTCCCCTCCCCCTATCCTCCCTCATAATTTCTACCTCTCTCATAATTTCTTTATTTTTATCTTCCTCTCTCTTTATCTCTCTATCTCTTTCCCTCCCCCTCTTTCTCTTTGTCTCTCTCACTCTCTCTATCTCTCTCTTTGTATTTCTTTCTTCACCCTCTCTCTTTATCTCCATCTCCCTCTCCCTCTCCCTCTCCCTCTCCCTCTATTACTTTCTATCTTTATCACCATTTCTTTATGTTTTTATCCCTATCACACACTCTCTCTCCCTCTCTCTTAATTTATGTCTCTATCTCTCTATATATCCCTCTCTCTATATCTATCTCTCTATTTTTCTCTCCCTCTTTCACTCCTCACTCTCCCTCCCTCTATTTCTCTCTTTTTATCTCTCTATCTCACTCTATCCCTCTATGTCGATTTCTCCCTCTATGTCACTTTCTCCCTCTCTCCCCTCCATATTTGACTCTATCGCTCTATCTCTCTCAAGCTATATGTTTTCCATATCTCTTTATCTCCTTCTCTATCTCTCTATCTCCTCCCTCTCTCCATATCTCCCTCTCCTTTTATCTCTTTATATCTCTCTTTCTCACTATCTCTATATATCTCTCTCCATCTCCATATTCTTTATCTCTCTATCTCGACCACTCCCTCTATTTTTTCTATATCTCTCTCACTATCTCTTTATATGTCTCACCTCTCCTGAGCTATCTATATTTATCTATCTCCCTTTCTATCTCTATATCTATATCTCTCCCTCTCCATTTCTATTTCTCTATCATATCTCTACATAACTCTTCCTTGAGCTATATTTATCTCTCATACCTTCTCTATCTCTTTGTATTTCCCCCTCTACCTTTATTTCTTTATCTCTCCCTCTCTCTTGTCTCTTTCTATCTCTCTTTATCTCTCCCTCTATTCCTCTCACTGTATCTATATATCTTTGTCTATCTCTTTATCTTTGTATCCTCCCTCTCTCTTACCTCTCCCCCTCTTCCTATATCTATATCACTCTCCCTATCTCTTTCTCCCTCTCTCTACATCTCTCCCCTCTCTCTTTCTTTGTATTTATCCCTCTATTTTTATTAAATAAAGAGATAGAGGGAGAAAGAGAGATAGAGAGGGATAAAGGGAGAGGGGGATGGAGAAATAAAAATAAAGAGAGGGATAAATAAAAAGAAAGAGATAGGGAGAGGGAGATATATAGAGAGGGAGAGGGAGTGAGGGATAGATAGATATAATGAGAGGGGAAAGAGGTAAGAGAGAGGGAGGATAGATAGATAAAGAGACAAAGAGAGAGATATAGACTTCCCTCTCTCTTACCTCTTTCACCTCTCCCTATATCTATTACTCTCCCTCTCTCTCCCCCTCTATCTATCTCCCTCTCCTTATCTCTTTCTCCCTCTCTATCTCTCTTCCCTCTCTCTTTCTTTGTATTTATCCATCTCTCTTTCTTTCTATTTCTCCATCTCCCTCTCCCTTTCTCCCTTTTTATCTCTCCCTCTCCCTCTTATTTTCCACTCTCTCCTTCTCTTTCTATATCTCTCTATCTATCTCCCACTTTCTCTCCATCCCCCTTATTTCTCCCTTCATCCCTCTTTGTCTCTATATCTATTTCTCACCCTCCCCTCTCAATCTCCTTCTACCTCTTTCTATCTCTCTCTCATCATTTATTTATGTTTCTCTCATTTTCACTCTTTATCTCTCTATCTCTCCCCCTCTCCATATTTATATCTCACTCTCCCTCTCTTTGTATTTCTCTATCCTCCCTCTCTGTCTCTTTCTCTTTCTCTCCCTCTCCCTCTCCATATATCTCTTTATATCTCTCTCACCATTTCTTTATGTTTCTCTTGGAAATTTTTCTTCATACTACTTCAACCTAACTCCTAATTTTTATTATATTGGCTATTTTAAGATCCAATAGTATGCTATTATAATGAAATAAAATATACAAGAGAATATGAAATATGTTAAAATTACTTGATGATAGTTGAGAATAATAAGCCACTTCGAGGGGGGAAACCTCTAAATATGTCCAATGAGAAAAAATTCATAATCTGGTGATCAAACAAGACTCGTTGCCTCCTATATATACCCTACTTATGCTTAGGATATCACCTAGGCTAACCTAGATAATCCTATGTATACTCCAATATTAAGGGTGTGGAATGCCCCCCTTCTTTAGAGAAGCATTTTCCTAAATAAAAATATAGTGGATGCTTCTAAATGAACTCTTCATCCTCCCATGTGACTTTTATACTAGTAAATTCTTCCATTTGATAAGATACACATTGAGTGTTCTAGTACTTAGCTTCTTTATATGTGTCTAAAAAATGAGCTATGGTTCCAATAATATTATCCCTTATTCATAGAGCTCTATTAATATTATTTAAGTAGGAATATTATGTCCAATTACCTTCTTCAATCAAGAAACCAAAAAGCTAGATGCATCTTTGTTGTTTGCAACTAATTAAACTTATAGGTAATACTATCTATCTTTTGCATGATTTGGTATGGGCCATAACATTTTGGGGACAAGTTATTCTTTTTTTATTTCTTCAAATAGATTTTCTTATAAGGTTGCAATCTCAAGAGAACCCTATCTATAACTTTAAAAAACATACTCTAGTGTTGGTCCACTTGCTTCTTTATTTGAATTTGTGTCATAGATAGATTCTCCCTTAGTCTTAAAATTATTTATTGTTCATGAAGAATGCAGTCCTGTGACCTAAACTCTTGGTGAAACCTTCAATTGATGATATGACAAAAGGAGGTTGATATTCATATAGTTCTTGTAGAAGAGGGGGATTCACTACTCATGAGTTCTCTTCATTCAGAGAGCCTCACGAGGCTAACTTCCCTAATCTACCTCAGGAACAGCACTGAAGGTTTCAAAATCTAAAAGAGTAGGTCAAAGAGATTCTTTAGACAAACTGACAAGCTCTCGTCCAAAGGATGGCAATGTAGAATACGGACGACAACGCGACATGCTGGCATCCCAGAGGTGCATTGGCATCTAGTAGGGCCTCAAGAATGAGAATGTCTCAGAAAATAGCAAAGTGAATGCTTCTATTTGATTGCTAAGAACTTACAAAATATAGGGAAATAACAGAAAGTGATAGAGCTGAAATAAAGTAGAGATGACAAAGATAAGGAGAAGAAATGAAATACTTACAACCACGCAAGTGATGAAGCATCCAGCTCATGGGTGTCTTCAATACCTGCACATAAGAGGAAGAGATAAATTGTTGTTATGATTGTGAAACAAGCACAAAACCACGAGCCACAAGATCAAACAACAAACAAAGACACCTTCCATGCAAGAGATATGCAAACAAGAATTTCTATATTCATCAACAAGGAAAAGTTACAGAAGAAGCTTTCAAGAAGATATGAAAGCTTCAAATATTTCTCGTGAATAATATCTAAGAGATAATTACAAAGAGGGTTGAATGCTTATAAGAGAAAAGCCCTAAATGAGAAAGGATCAGATCATGGCAAGTGTCAACATCACATGAGATGAGACATAATGATCTAATATTAACTCAACTAATAAAACATTCCTAAGTTTAGCTAAAGTGTGTGAGAATAAATTAGACTAATAATCAATTAATTATTAGCTAATGTATGATAACTCTAACACCCCCCTTAAGATGAACTTAGGCAGTAGCTAAAAAACCCTAAAAAAGAGAATGCAAGATGGGTCCCGACAAACAAGGCCAAGTAAGGTACCCATGTAAGGTACCCATGTACAAACAAAAGATCTCTATAATGTGGAGAAATAGAGAAAACCTCATGGGAAAAACTCTACTCCAAAAAGAGATGAAAGTCGAGTGAAGGACTAAAGAAGCCTCCAAACAAGCAAAGGTTGTCCCAAAAGATAGGAACAATGGAACATCCAAAAGCATGAAGAAGCTACAAACACCGTTGAAGAAAGACTATTGAAATGCTGAAAAAAGAATAACCTCCGCTGAAACATCTGATGATCAGGATCAAGAAGACAAGAATTTGTATGAGTTCCCCAAACGACACTACTCGCATCAGATGGAAAACAAAGGAAAACACCTGGAACTCAAAGATACAAATGGAAAAGGTACCAAAAGTCTAAAGAACTGATCAAGTCAAAATGGAAGGTTGCCTCTAAAAATAGGAATGCAAGAGTGTCTGGTAAGTGCTCCATCTCACCAAAATGCATGGGTAACCAGTCGTTGCATCCACCTAGTACATAGGAACTAATATTGTATACATAGCTCACTCCAACAAGAAACCAAGGAAGCAATAACACCAACAGTAGAAACCCCCCTTAATGCTTAAAAGGAAGAGGCGTGATAGGTACACTAAAATTGAATTCCTGAAAGTAGTGCATGAAGAGGAACTAAGAACATCTAAAGGTGCAAACATGAAAGTTCAAGTTGATAGAAAGGATGTGAAAACAAGTCACATACCCATGAGAAAGGTATGAAGGAAAACAAAGGAAAACATCAACCCTCATGACACTTTATATCATAGTGCGAGTACAACAAGGCATAAAGTGATGTGCAAGAATCCCAATACTACACATACAATGCTAAGGCACTTTATTCCAGTGCGTTTACAGATGATAAAAACATGCTAGCTAAACTTAGGAATGCTTTATTAGTTGAGTTAATATTAGATCATTATGTCTCATCTCATGTGATGTTGACACTTGTCATGATCTGATCCTTTCTCATTGAGGGATTTTCTCTTATAAGCATTCAACCCTCTTTGTAATTATCTCTTGGATATTATTCATGGGAAAATTTTGAACCTTTCATATCTTCTTGAAAGCTTCTTTTGTAACTTTTCCTTGTTGATGAATATAGCAATTCTTGTTTGTAGATCTCTTACGTGGAAGGTGTTTTTGTTTGTTGTTTGATCTTGTGGCTCGTGGTTTTGTCCTTGTTTCACAATTCTAACAATTGTTGGGTGGTTGTATAGGGGCCTACCTCAATCAGACCTCGTTTTGGTGTTCCTACCTCCACGAATAGCCAAATAGATAGAGAAAAAATAGAAATGAAGTAAAGAGCACTTAGAGCACTACAAAATAGAGTTATGCTACTCAACCAAGTAATAGAGGAGAGAAGTCAAAGCTTGCCACCTCCACCAAGAGCACTCAAGGCTAATGGGGGCGAAAATGAGAGGAACTCAAGCTTCTGCTGCAAAGGTGTTTTGTTCCACACTTGCTCTACCGAAGTGGTGGAGTGTTGATGTTGTTGCTATGAATTGTAAAGTGTTTGGAGATTGGAAGGATGGTGAAGAAGCTGCTTAGAGCTTGTGAAGAGATTGTGAAGCTTGTGGATGAAATGAAGAAGTTCTTAGAAGCTGAAATGCATCTGGAAGGAGTGAATTTGAAGGAGAGATGAAGAAAAATGGCCATATTCGAGTCGGTCAACCGAAGGGGGCATTACAACTTCACCTCCAATGAGAAGAGTAATGCCTCTATAGGTTCAGCCATAGGAATCTACCAGGGACATAAGCACGTCATGCAGACATCTACACACTGTGCAGGCATCCCTGATAGAAATGCCTCCACCGATGCTCAAAATAGGGGCCAAGTGGGATGCAAGTAGCAGGATTAGGTGGAATTAAGCCTCCAAACTTGGTTTTCTAAAGTGGAGAAGGAAAAAAGGAGAATTTGTGCATGGGGTGCAAATTCTCTCTTATACAGTTCCATAAATGGAGAATTTTTTTATTAACTATGAAAGGAAGTGTTATACAACCATTTTTCTCATGGTAGACAATCTACCCATTAAGACTATTTATTCGAAGTGAAACAACATAGATATCCTTCTAAATGCTTATTGACAACCTCAATTTTCCAATTAGATTAAGGATGATATAAACCAGTATGAGTTAATTGAGCTCCCCAATATGAGAATAAATATGTCTAGAAGTGACTAATTAAGACATGATCACGGTCACTGACAATAACTTTAGGTGTATTATTGAAGTTGATTATTAAACTCCATAGCACCCATAAATCAACTGCAAGCAATTATCCTATCATAAAAGAAACATCAAAGAAACTAATTTACTATGCAACCAAGAGAGAAAATATTGAATCCAAAAGAGCACTAATATGTGAAATGTATTAACCTGAATGGTTTTGAATTGAATTATTACAATGAATCTGCAAGCTTTATAAAAGCATTCAAAAGAAAACCCTAGATGAGGATTGCATTAGATAGTGACAAGTGTTCTAATCTCATGTAATAAGACAACTTGTCTTATATTTAATTTAAAATAATTATAAAAAATCACTCCTAAGTTTAGCTTAAGTGAACTAAAGTAATAAGGAACTTAATAATTAATTAATGAATAATTAATTATAAAGTGATTTCCTAATTACTCTAATACCCCTTAAGATCAACTTAGGGAGAAGCTAAAAAACCCTGATGTAGAATGTAATGATGGATTCATGGATGGGTCTCGGATGCAAGTACTGATGAGGTACCCATGTACAAATAAATGAATCTCTCATAACTAGATAAAAAGTGAAAACCACATGGGAAAAACTCCCCTCCAAAAGAGAGAAAAAGAAACGATTATACTAGTGAAAGAAGGATAGAAGGACTTAATGTGACCCCCCAAGTACTACTTCTATCACAAGTACAATAGATGTCCCCCCAATAGGAGAGAGAAAATGAGGATATGAATTCCTCCCATAAAGAAGTAGCTCCAATACCAATGATGTATGCCTGAAGACAGAATATGATCCACTGCTTGCAAACAAAATTTCTCCCCTTAGGAATACATAGATCCATTGGTGATTGGAGAAGCAAATACAAAAGAATGGATGAATCAAGAATCCAAATCCAAATGATGTGTGCCTTTGAAAAAAATTCACGTTTCCACATGTGAGAAAGCGATGATGTCAATCCAAGATATTGTGAAGACTAGTATAGAACAAGTTGCAAAGGCGATGAAGATGGTGGGCCAACAACATTGATGTGGTTGTCAACAAAGAGGAGATGAATGTCTCAAAAATAATCCTCCAAATCCACAATATAAGACTCCATAAACAAGGATGATATGTCTGTAATCTATATGAATCCCAAGTAGTTGTGTCTTGAAGATGTATGTCATGTTGCATTGAATCAATAGGGGTCAAAGATGTGGCGATGTCAAACTGATCAAGAACAATAGGAGATGATGATGTAGTCTCAATCTAAAGAATGGGAACAAGTAAGACAAGTCTCTGAACCATCGGCACATGCAAGACCTATGATATACTCAAGCTCCTCTAAAGTATCATCATCAAAGGTTATGGAATCTACATATACAAGAGGGATGAGACAATCTACAACAAGATCCTTTGGGTATAGAGATATATGAGGGTCTCCACAGATCTCCCAAAGTCATATCCAAAGTGTGTGGGGACATTCAATGTCTGATACAACACACATAGTGTCAAGATCAACACTAGAACATATAACCCCTATAATATAATCTTTGATGATGCCCCATGCTAATAATCTCCCTAGTATGTCTAGTGTAGGTATGAGGCCATACAGATAAGGTAAAATATCAAGCCACCTACTCGATGTGTCAAGTTGTCATTTTGCAAGACTCATAGTTATCCTTGTCCAAGTTGATCCCAGAAGGATGAATAGAAAAACCCATGATACTCACTCAAATGAAAAAATCAGAGACTAATAACCTCAGTACTGATAAAGCAAAAAATGATGTCATCCTACACAAATAGATCCTTTCCAAGTTCTAAATCGTCCAAGTAATTAAGAAGAATGTGAAATCATAAAATACTGAATAAAATGTACTTAGAGAAGATTCTAGAAAAATTGCATGGATGGATCTTAAGATCTCTAAAAAACCCTTCCAATGCCACTTGAATCGCAAAAATCAGAGATATAGGCAAAAAGTTGTGAGCTTGGAAGCACAAAATGAAGATTTGACTTTGACTAAGAATAATAGTAACCAGAAGAAAAATATGATAATGAGACCTGTACCACTAGAAATAGCTCAGAACCAGCTTTCCAATGATATCTTGTTTGCCTAATTTTGACACTATATTCCTAAGTTATGGCCAATTTACAAAAATAGGTCAAAAAAGGAAAAAAACATTGGTTGGTGGCTAGTGGGTGGCGAATTTTTTTTTTTAAGTTTTTTTTTTGCTTTTTCTTTTCTTTTTCCTTTTTATTTTTTCTTTTATTTTTTCTTTTTGCACTTTTTTTGCAAAAAAGAAAAATTGGTGATGATGATTTTTTTGGAATCTTTCTAGAAAAACAAATTAAAAAACCAAAATATTTTTCTCAAGATAGGATCTCTCAAAATCTGGACAAGAGGCTATAGATATGGAGCTATGAAACCATGTTGAAGTTGATGATTGAACTCCACAACACCTAGAAATCACCTGCAAGCAATTATCCTATCACAAAAGAAAGATCAAAGCAAATGATTCACTATATTGCAACTAAGAGAGAAAAGATTGAATCCAAAAGAGTATTAATATGTGCAATGTATTAACCTAAATGGTTCTGAATTGAATTATTACAATGAATTCGTAAGCTTTATAAAAGAATGCAAAAGAAAACTCTAGCTAAGGATTGCATTAGATAGTGACAAGTGTTCTAATCTCATGCAATGAGACAACTTGTCCTATATTTAATTCAAACTAATAATAAAAAAGCACTCCTAAGTTCAGCTTAAGTGAACTAAAGTAATAAAGGACTTAATAATTAATTATCAAGTGATGTCCTAATTACTCCAACATGTACAATGTAGCTTTTGTATATTCTCTAAAAGAGATGTTTCCACTATAGGTGTTGTAAAAGGATGTGATAATGTAATGAATTTTGCATATTTAGTGAGGAAATCCACTACTACCATGATGAAACTCTTAGCTTTAGATCTTAGAGGCCCTGTATTGAATTACATGCATACCTCTTCCTAATATTGGATGGGAATAAACAAGGGTTGCAAGAGACTAGGAATCTTAATTTTTTCCCCTTTATTTCTTTGATAAACTAAAAATTAAGTCACAAATTTTTAAACATCACTTTTTAGCCCTTCTTAAGAGAATTCTTGCATGACTTGACAATAAGCTTTGTAAAAATATTTTGTTTGAGAGTGGAGTTCTTGTAGAGACACAATCACTCTTTATACCAAAAAGCATCTCCCTTCTTGTAGCATCGTAAATTGTACTCCCTTTTATGTGTTAGTACAATTTCATGCTTAGTTTAGACCTACTTTAGTGACCCTTGCATTAATGCATTTCAAACACCTTTTAATTAGGCCCTAATTTCCAAAATTAGGCATTCCAAAGATTATTTTAAACACTTTCTAAAAATTTACAAGCATAAAAAAATGCTCTCATTTAATACTTTTCCCTCAACTCCTTAAACTTTGAAAAATAGGCCTAGGACACTAGCACCTAGGGTGCCTATGTCCCTCTATTTTGGCTCCAAATTCAAATATGTCGGTGTCAGCATTTTATTATTTAAAATTCAAATATTTAAAGTCTATTGTCAGGATTTAATTTTAGAGAAATTAGAGAAAACACCTATAAATACCTAGTCTTTTCACCATTTGAAACTAGAAGAAGAAAGAGAAAGAATTCAAATTTTGGAGAAAAGGAAGAAGCAAGAGATCATTACATTCTTTCACATACATTCATATTTGCAGGTCTTCAAGCTTATTTTCTAATTTAATCAAGTCTTACTCCATGATTGAAGGTTGATGACAATATAAGAGCATGATGGATTCTAGGTTTGGAAAGTGCTTTTAGCCATTTTCTACAACCTAATTACTTGTTTCCTAAGTGAACTCATCTTCAAGCTTCATTCTACTTGCAGCCAAGGTAAGGTATCATTACATGTTTCAAATTTTCTAAGAGTATTTGATTCCCTCTTAGTTATATCTTGTCATTTTTCATATAGGAATCCTCTCTAATACACTTGAGTGGGGTTTATACACTTTCATCTCATAACAACCTTATATGCACTTAAGGTTAGGGCACACACACTTTTATTTTTCATTTTATTGGCTATTTTGGAGGTAGAAATACCAAAATAGGGGTTAGATTGAGACAAAGTTCTATATAGCCACCATCCGTGTCTTTTTTGCATCTATGTATTGTAGGTCTAGATCTGAAGATGGAGATTTGTAGAGTAGAAAATAGAAAGCAGAAAAAGTGCTATAGGTCCAACTTTTCAAACCTGAGACAAGCCTATTACGACATAGGCACCCTAGGTGCCTCTGCCCTACCAAAACAACTTCAAATTTTTAGAACAGGTGCACAAAACTCTGCCTTTCTCAGATCTAGTGTCAAAAAAAAAAATTATGGTTTTTTTGTCGTCAAAATCTTGCATTTTTAGATTAGTGCATGTATTTTAGTTAGGTTAATTAAATCAATTCAATTCCAATCAATTTCCAAGGCTTTAAAGGATTAGATTCAGGTCTAATTGACTCGCCTTCATGGTTGAAAGTCAATCTAATCATCTTGATTTACATCCTAATGTTCTCTTGAAAAAGATTGATGTTAGTGTTATATGAGTTAGACCTAGGATCCCTTTTTCATCAAAAAAATTGGTTAACTTGACATTTTTACATCATAAACCTTTTGAAATTTGAAATAATTCATCTTGGATTTAGTTTTAGAATTGCATTAATTTTCATTTTTCATGTAGGCATTCATTTTTACATTACAAAAGGCATAAAAATTTGAAAAAATGTATATCATATTGCATTATAGGTGGAAAAAGGGTTACCTTCAACAAATCATTTATAGTTTTCAAATTTTTATCTGAAATAAGCTAGATTTTATCAAAAATTTAGAAATATATTCTTTTGTTTGAAAAAAGTGTCCTTGCGTTTGAAAGAAAATGTTTTATTTTGATTCATTTTGTGCAAATTTGTGAATGATTGTTACACTTTAGTACTATAAATTATTAGACCTATAGGTGTATTGCATGTATTTTTTTAAGACATTTTATAATTGGGATAAAATACATTTCATTTTTGTAAAATTTGAAAACCCTAGGTTGTTACACTACATTAAAAATTTTGAAAACTAGTACTACAAAAATAAATTCAATTTAAAACTAGGGTTTTCACATTGTCACATAGTCTTTTCCTGTAACCTGTGCCTCTAAAATTGAAATCTCAAACAAATTCTAACAAGGAAATGGGCACCTTTGTCCCACTAAATTTGTCTAAAATTTTAAGTGCAAAAATATACCTACTAACAATTTGCAAATATGGAGTCTAATTTCTAGATTTGTGTCTCTGATAGGTCTATAAGTCTATTTTCAATCCTAGGTTACCTTAACAAGCATAGACAATTTTTGAAAATTAAATTTAATGATTAATCTTGGAGAAATCATAGTCATTTGATCATGTCAAATCTCTTTCTACAAGTGCATTGCATACCTATTAAACCCTTTAATTATGATGACTTTATCATGTTAGATGAAGCCCTTGAGGAATTCATCTCACTTAGTTCATCCACTAAAGCTTCTAATGTTTCAACACATCAAAGAATAATTAATGCAACCACACCTCAACTTATCATTTACTCACCTATAAAACAACCTCAAGTCCAAACCAAACCTATGCTTATCTTAAGAGCACCCTAAAAAAAACCAAAACCTCCAAGTCATATCTTGAATTATGCAAGACAAATAACCCAATGTAACCATGCAAATAATTGATTGCAACAACCAAGTTATCATACCATTGCTCACACATATAACATGAGGAATAACAAGCAACCAAGACAAACATAATCCATTCCCTCGTCGATACTACTTCCACAAGCTATTTTACCTAGTGCACCTTGTTTACCTCAACATAATGGAAAGGAGTATGATCTTGTGGAACAAGTTCATGCTACTCCTACTAAGATATCCTTGTGGGATTTAATTCAAGCATCACCTATTTATCATAGCATTCCTCAAAATGATTTGTAGAAAGTTGTTCCTCCTAGTGTGCAACCAAATGATGCAGTAGCTTTCCTTGAGGGTATGAATTCAATTAATGTGAATATTGTCTTTCATGAAAATAAATTACCCCATTTGGAGACACAAAAGCAAAATGATGCTTTGATGATAATGGCTATTATTAACAAGGTTGGGATTAGATGTACCCTTATTGATAATGGTTTAGGACTTAATGTTTGTAGCATAAATATTTTGGATAAAATTGGTGAAGATAAGACTAAAATTCAATTAGATTCCTTGTCTATCTATGGTTTCGACAACATGGGAAGACAACCACTTGGTTTGATAACCTTGTCTATTAAAGTTGGAAAGGTTGAGTTACAAACTCCAATCCATGTTATGCCTCATGATCTTTCATACAATATTCTCTTGGGTAGACCATGGATCCATGAGATGAAAGGAGTTCCTTCAACGCTTCATCATTTAGTGAAATACACTTACAAAAATAAGGTTTACATGATAAAATCTTATCCAAAATCTAAAAATTACTTACAAACTCAAATAGGAATGAAGAACCCCCTTAGAACATTGACACAAACTACAAAAGTGGAACCTTTACAAGTTGAGGAAAAAGATGAATGTCTTTCATTGGTGAAAAAATTGTTGGATGATGATTTGAGTTCATTATAGTTCACACCTACATTCAAGGTGGAATACAAGATTACTCAATCAAAACAAGAAAAAGAGAAAGAGAAGGAAGTTGTGGTGGTATCAACATAATTTGTAATTGAAACATCCAAGACACAAGATTCTACAACTTCTAGTAACGAGGAAAACATGAATTACACATCTACTTATTATGAAAGTGATTATGAAAAACCACCTTCCTTGAAAGAAGTGGAATCCATTTATGGAAAAGGTTACCAACTCTTAAAACAATTCAGCTATAATGGAAAAGGATGTGGAGTGAAATAATTGGGCATTTTTGGTTCCTATAGAGATTAATACACAAGAAACAAAAAGAGGTATTGGATATTACCCTTAAAAAGAAACAAAAGCATCGAAGAGACCTTCACTTAATGTCAATTTTATCATGCAACACTCTTCTAAGACAACTTTAAACTTGGTGCATCCTAAAATGATAGACACTACATGTGATGATATGTCATTGGATATCTTTCAAAATGATGAGTCTCTAGAAGAATTTTTGGGTATGAATGACACTTTACCTATTAATAATTGCAATTGATGGATTTCCTATTGTTTGAATGTTAAGGGATACTATGGGAAAGAAAATGAACTATGTGATGATGAACAACATGAATCTAAAACAATCCTTGATATTCCAAACCATAATACATTACTTGTGGGAGATACCCTAGATGTTCCAATGAACCCATCTAATGAGGAGAAGGTGTTACAAATTGGAAAATTTCTTGATGATTATGAACAAGAAGATACCACAATATTGTTACATGACTTTTCTAAAATATTTGCTTGGACTTATTCGAACATGCTAGATATTGACCCTAAGATAGTCATGCATAATATTATCCTTGAAAAAGATGCTAGACCCATGAGATAAAAGATACACAAGATCAATCCTAAGGTGGCATTATTATTTAAGGATAAGATTGAAAATCTATTACAATATAGTTTCATCTGCCCTATTGATTATTCACCTTGGATACCTAATATCGTGGCGGTGGTGAAACCTGATAATCGCATTAGGATGTGTATAGATTTTTGTGATCTTAATAAAGTACCTTTAAAGGATGATTCCCCTTTATAACATTGAATGATAGTGGATTCAACTATGAGACACTTTATTTTCATTCATGGATGGTTTTTCGGGATATAATCAATTTTTCATTAATCCTCAAAATCAATATAAAACAACTTTCACTACACCTTGGGGAACATTTTGTTGGGTAGTCATGCCATTTGGATTGAAGAATGTTGGAGAAACATATCAAAGAGCTATGACATTAATATTTCATTATTTTGTACACAACATTTTGGAAGAGTATGTTGATGATATTTTGGCTAAGTTTATAACATGACATGATCATGTCAAAATCCTTCACCAAATCTTTGAAGAATTTGTAAGTATAACATGAGATTGAATCTGAAAAAGTGTTTCTTTGGTGTGGATAGTGGAAATTTTTTGGGAAATTTATAATGTCACACAAAGGAATTGAGGTGGAAACAAAGAATATTGATGCTATACTAAACATACCACCTCTTAAAAACATTTTGCAATTGTGTAGCATACAAGGAAAGATTCAAGCTATTCACCATTTTATGGCATCCTTGGTAGATTAGACTCTTCCCTTCACTCAACTCCTTAAGAAAGATTTAGAGCTTAAATGGAATGAGGATTTTCAAAAATCCTTTGCAGATTTGAAACAATACTTAGCCAATCCTCTTGTTTTACAACCAATTATACTAGGAAAACCTTTTATCCTCTATATATTAGCTTCAACCCATGCCCTTGTGGTACTATTAGCGCAACAAGATGAGAACGATAAAGAGCATCATGTTTATTACATTATTCAAACATTAATCGATTATGAAACTCATTACACAACTTATATATTAAACACCCAAGTGCAATTCATCACAAAATTTGATCCTTTAAAACACCTTTTTGCTAAAATTGATTTATCGAGACGCCTAGCTAAATGGGTTATGTTGTTAACTGAGTTTGACCTTAATTTCATTTCTCAAAATCAATCAAAGGAAAAGTGTTGACTAATCATTTAGTTGAGGCTCCTTCACCTTTAGCATTACCAAATCAAGATTCCTTTCCCAAAAAAAGTGTATTGAAAATTGAGGATAATGAAACATGGGAATTATACTTTGATGCCTCTAAGTGTTGAGTTGGCTCTAGTGATGGAGTTATATTAGTACCTACCTCGAGGAACACAATTCCCTTATCCTATCACCTAAATTTCCTATGTACAAACAATAATGTTGAGTATGAGGCTCTTATCGTAGGATTACATGTAGCCTTCTACTTAGGTGTTCAACACATTTGTATATTTGGAGACTCCCAAATAATTATCAAACAAAGTAATGGGTCTTATCAAGAAAAACATGATAATTTATAGAAGTATAAAGACCTCACATTAACAATATTGGATCATTTCACATCATAGACTATTGGCAATGTTCCACAAAAGGATAATCGACATAAAAATGCAATGACAATTTTATCTTCCCTTATTTCTCTTGATGATAGCTCTTCACATTTTTTATTCACATTCTCACTGAACCCTTGATAAATGAAAACACAAAGGAGACAATATTTTCTAATATTGAAATTTCCAATGAGTGGGTATACACTGATATTTAATTATTTAAAGGATGGAATCTTTCCTGAACCAACCACTTAAAATAATAGGGATCATATATGGAAGTTGGAAGCTCGAAGCTCGTTATATAATATTAGCCAATGTTTTGCATAGGTAATCATTCAATGTGTTACATTGGTGGTTGTCATTGCACCAAAAGATCGACCTATCAATGCCCAATACAATCACCATATTTATGTAAGATCCACAAGAGGCAGTTAATCCATGTAACAAACCCAAGCATTGTGTTGGACAAGGAAGACCAAGGGACACACCATCTTGCAACAAAATGGTCTTCTCCTTAGATGTCTTAAAAATATGAAATTATTGTGGCCCTTGAGGAAGATCATGTGTGCACTTGCGGGGGACATTTTGGAGGATGATCTTTGGTTCAAAGATTAATTTGTATCATTTATTATTGTCAAAACATGGAACAATAATTTTTTGATCATGTTAAGAAGTGCCATAAGTGTCAAGAGCATAATAATTTGATTCATGCTCATGCATTTGAACTTTGTATTCAAGTTGTTATTTGGCCATTTTTAGTTTGGTTCTTGGATCTAATTGGAAAGATATCCCCTGCCAAATCCTTAGGACATGTGTTCATAATAATTTCTATAGATTATTTAACGAAGTGGGTAGAGGAAATTCTCTTTGTTCCATGGCTACTGATGTAATTTGTCATTTTATCCTAGAAAATATTGTGGCACGATTTAGTCTTCCTTCAACTCTAGTTACAAATAAAGGGAGGAGCATTTAAGAATAAGGAAGTTAATAAATTATTGGAAACATTTCACATTCAACATTATTTTTCTACACCATACTATCTACAATCTAATTGTCAAGTAGAAGCAAGAAACTAGACAATTGAACAAATCTTACGAAAAATAGTTAATAAGTATAACAAAGATTGGCATACTCAACTCTTTTATATGTGTTATGGGCATATCACACAAGTGTCCACATATCTAGAAAGGGAACACACCCTATAACCTTGTTTATGGAGCTGACATAGCAATGCCTTTAGAGCGAGAAATTCCTTCTTTGTGAGTTTCTCTTAGTGGCCTTATTGATAACAACGCTTATAGGGAACAACGTTTGTAACAACTTGAAAATCTTGATGAACAACATATAAACACTCTCGAGCATCTTAAAGCTTATTCTAAAAACATGTAATGCAAGTACAATGATAATTTCATTCCTCATTTATTCAATAAAGGGGAGTTGTTATATTAAAATCAATGCAATGTCAATGCGACTCTAGATGAAAAGGGAAAGTTTAGCCTAAATTAGTTAGTACCTTATATCATTGATGAGGTTTATGGGTCTATAGAATATAAACTTAAGGAAATGGATGGTACACCTCTCAATGAATCTATAAATATTGTGCATTTTTGCATATATTACAATTAACAATATCTTGGAATAGTATGTAATATGTTAAAGCATGTTGTTAGGTTAAGTAGATAGTCTTTATTTTATCTCACATTGCTTCATTCTTGACAAACATTTTGTGTGTCTTGAATTATTATGAGTATTTTTTTATTAATTTGGATTATTACTTATTTGTGCATACCATTTAATCATGTGTGTGTTGCATTAAATTAGATTGTTATATGAATTTAATTTTAAAGTTAGATCATAAGGGCATCTAGTTTAACATAATTACACTTAACCAAAAATGTAGTATCTAAGTAGACATAAATGTTTAATTAGATCACATTCATCACATTAGATCATGGAAGCATTTATTAAATAATCTCACCAAGATTGCTTAATAGATCACATTGACATCTAATCTAATAAAGTTTAAGAATTCATATCTCATAGAAATATGCTCTGCCCATGTTGGTTGGTGTGGGGGCATATGTGGAACCATATATGTGGTAATTTTTCTATATCTTATAGTCAAATTTAGTAATACATATTCATATCATGTATCATTCAATTCATCATAATGGGGGCTAGTGAACTCCAATTTTGATGTTGTATGTTACGTTGGATTCGTAGTTATGTTCCTATTCATATTGTATGCTTCTTATAGAAGGTGTTATGATCCTAATGACCATATTCCAAGTATTTCTATAATAAATCTTAACAATTTGATGTGGATAGATTGTTACCTTGATTCTACCTCTGTTGCATCCCCCTAAGACTTAATATGTTTATGATATTGGAACCATGGATGTTAATATTGCTGTTATAACTGACTTTCATGTGAATGTGAAAAAAAGGATTAAATAATTGTTTTATTATTGTTGCAACTGTAAATGTGAAAGTGAATGATTATTTTGATATGCGAATGCATTTGATGATGATGATGATGATATTTTATGTAATATGAAATTGTGTGACAAGAATTGTCTAACTCTAGTTTTATTTGGTCAAGTGGTTGCAGGATCGACATCATATGAAGGGAAAATGGACTATCATCAGGGAGAGGACACAGTTGACAAGGATCTATTTGTCATCAAACTCTGGGTAGTGTATGACAATGCAATGATATAACCTTGGCCAGGTTGAATAATATAAATATTGATTAATAAAGTAAAAATTAAAATATAAAATACTTAACAAAGATATTTCAATTATAAATTAAGAAGTGCTTTAATATTAATAAAAGAAAAATAAAATAATAAATTTTAATAAACATTTTATTTCTACCTGAGTGGAGCTTGAGTGGGGGTGGTCGTTGGTTTTAGGAGAAGAACATTTTTCCATTCCTTGGGGGAAACGGCTGGAAGACAAGAAGTCAGGTTCTAGTATGGAATGTGGAGGGACAATCCATTTATGGTCAATCTCTCCCTATCGTGTGATTCATTTCACCATTATTCTTTTTTCATTTGGTGTGGGAGTTGAGCATGATACAAACCTTCCATGTTTCCGTCTAACCCAATTAAATAAATTTTTACTTTGTCATGTCTCTGCATCAGGCGTCAATCTGAGTTTGATAATTCTTCCATCCGCCTTTCCATTGAATTTTTTTTTCCTCTTTCCTTATTTCTCAGTCTATTATTTCTATCAGGAGGTGTTTTCTCTAGTCACGGGAAGCAGGAGTTTGCTCATTTTTTTAGTATTTGTTTCTAGGGAAGTTTTGAAATTCTTTGGACGTATTTCTTCATTCTTTGAACGAAGGGAGGCAAGACGTTTGGTTTGTTGACCTTTGTACGGTGAAGAGTTCCAGGCTTATCTTCGAGCTTCAATTCTCTTAACAACCAAGCACATTGGAATTTCCTAGCTTCTTATTTACTAAGGAAAATATGTTTGTTTTTAATATCTTGAGCTTTTATTAAATCTCTACCAGTTAAACATTATGAGCGTTCCACTTCAATTAGAGACGGGATAGGTATGAGTCTGTTGTGAACTTTTTAATTTCAATTTTGAAATTAGGGTAACATGTCTTTGTCATCTATCAATGTTGAGCTTTGTTTTCATATTATGAATCTATGATCTTCTTTAATTCAACAACCACTATTTCCATTCTTTTGATGCCAACCATTTAATTCCCAGCTTAAATTTTCTCTATCATTGTAGCCTCTTTAGCCTTTTGTGAAACATAAACTCTGAATTAGATTAATTGAAAGGTAGCCTTTGTCTCTATCTGAATCTTAAGTTTGGAATGAGGGTCTTAGTTTTGATACTTTGTAGCTAATTAGGCTCATTATCATGAAACAGAAGGTTATTCCTAAGTGGGACTTCATCTCTTCTTTTGAACTTCAACAGGATCTCCTTTTTCCAATCTGTAAAGATCTTAAATCAAACTTCCAGTCATCTAAACATGTGTTAAGCTTAGTCATCTTGGGAATCTCAAATACTTTATTTTCCTTAGCCTTACTCGAATTCACTCCAATCTTATTTGTATATTCAGGTTTTGGGTAAACCTTCTTGATACGTGACCTTAATCAGTCATTTAGGTGATTAAGGATTGGGAGGGAATTTTATTATTTTGCAGGTCACTCCTTAAGGATACCGATTAACCTTACTTTAAGATAATTTCCAAAACACATTATTAAACAATAAACCCTAAGGTTATGAACCAAAGAGTATATTGATGCTTCAGTAATGTTACATGATATAAGAAACCTAATCTAGAAGTGGTCATGTCAAGCAAGGGTGAATGTTGACAGCATAGTAGTGCCAAAGACATCGACACAGTAGTGTCAAAGAAACAAGCATAGTGGTGCCAGAAATAATGAAAAATCCTTGGCCAAGGTAGATGCCAGTTAGGCAAAGTCAGCTTTCATGTTCCAGATATACTCTGGTTAGAATGATCCTTCTGGTTAGGAGGAACCTACAGAGGAGGGATCGACCAGTAGTATAGGTTCATGGACACTAGGCTCAAAGACATGATGACATTTGATCCTTGTTGATTGTCCTCAAGATGGGTCGGGTTTCTTCAGTCGAAGAACACAAGAGACCAATAGGTTTGGTTAGGCGGTAAAGCCCCTAATTATAATCTCTTTTGCCCAATGATAAAGTAGCTTAAGAACTTTTTCTTGAAGAAGATGTCAGATAACAAACTCTTTCGTGTTTATTTTCTAGGTATTGCTTGTCAATTCTTAAGTTTACTTACTATTATGCAGTTGTATATTTATGAAAATGTGCGTTGATGAATTAGCAAATGTAGTTAGCCAATTATTTCAGTCCATTAAAATGTTGAAATCTTGAAGGTAGTTTGAAATAATTAAGTAATTTTGTGCCCTAAAATAAAACCCTAGTTTGATAGTTTTTTTTCTACTACGTGTAGACATCCAAATTTGATCACTCCCATACGATCAAATTTACCTCCTTATTCATCCATTCCGTCAATATTAATTTATTTAATTAATATTACACTTTTTGCCTAAGGTCCTTAAATTATTTAATATAACAATTAAATGCTTTACCTTACATCTTTTCCCTCTCTAAATTAAATAAATACATCAATTTATTTAATTTAGTCATTTAACCTTTTTGAATTAAAATCAATTTAAAATTATTTCTTTTCTCTCTCCTTGTCACATCCTCCATAATCCCTCTCTAATCTGGATTAATTTAATTAATTCATGATTAGGATGTACATCCTCTTAATCAAGGATTAATGTCACATCCTCCTACATTTGCCACTTCCTTCTAATCTTCCATTAATTATCTTAATTATGTGTTTGCACAACCTTAATCAAGGTCATTAGCCACATTTAACATTTAATCCTTCCAAGACTTCTAGAACATTGGACTTGTCACCTCATCCACATGTGACCAAATCCCACCTTTTTGGAAACCCTCCCTTATCCATTAGATTCTCCCAAGCTTGTGAATTTTTAATTCACATTTATTTCTCCAACCACTTTCTTTTTTCCCATGGAGATTTTTGAGGAATTCCAAAATTCCTCAAATGTCACTTTCATCCTCACTTGGGGACAAGAAGATCATTTTTGAGGAAATATTCGCATCCCCCAAGGTACTTGTCCTTCCTTCACATCATGTACCTCCCTTCCACCTCACTTCCACATCATCTTATCTTAGGCCATCTCACATTCCACAAGTTAAAATGTGAGGGCTTGTGAGTCCTCAACTCACCATAGCCCTACATCTTGACCTTGGTGGTTCAATCTCAACCATTGAATTCTCTAGAGAATTCAAATTTCTCTATAAATACCCCCTCTTCTAATGCATTAACGGACTTAGTCATTTTAGCATCCTTATGTCATCATTTTGAGTACTCAATTCACAAGTATTTTCACTCATTTAGCCAAGCCAATCTAGCCATTTGCATTTGCATCCCATCACTTTGTCAATCTTGCATTTAGTCATTTCCTTAGCAATCCAAGGAGCACACAAGGATCTTAAAATTCAAGGGCCAACCAAGGGATTGGTCAACATGGAGAAGGTATAAGCATTAGTACAATTTCATCTCTCTTTTTTTGTGTTAACAATTCCTTAGGCTAATCTTTGAGGTGTCTTTTGTGTTTTTCCTTATTGCATAATGGTTGTTTTGCATCTTTAGAATAGGATAAACATTTAGGATCACAATATGAATTATAGTGAACGGTTAGAAATTCACTTTCAACTGACAATGGTAAACTTAATAGTTAGTTACATCTTATTAATTAGTTGGAAACCCTAGTTTTAAAATAAAGTTAGTTGCAAAATAGTTGTAAGTTAGTTAACTATTTATTTTATAAATTGTAGATCAGTTAGGCTGTTACAACCTCCATAAAGCAAGAAGAATTAGTGCGCATACATTTTCCCTTGAATTTCATTCTCCTTAGAAGTTTTTATTAGAATGATGTTTCTTTGAATATCTAATGAATCAATTTTGAAAGATACAATTCCTAGTGTTGTGGTTTTGTAGATGACTACGGTGGGGGATTCATTCCCCCATTTGATGAATGATTTATAATATCCTTATGAGTATCCTTTTACAATATGATTTACTTTTAATACTTTAGCTTACATATGCTTGTAGTGTCATATGGCTGCTAAAGTGGGGGCTAAATGTAGTGTCATAAATTGTACCCCAATAAATTATGTGTTATTACAATTTCAGGCTTAGTTTGGACTTGTAACTTTAGTAACTCTTGCATTAATGTATTTCAAACACCTTTTAAATAGGTCCTAATTTCCAAAATTATGCATTTTATGGATTATTTTAAACACTTTCCGACAATTCGCAAGCATAAAAAAATGCTCTCATTTAATACTTTTCCCTCAACTCCTTAAACTTTGGAAAATAGGCTTGGGAAACTAGTGCCTAGGGCACCTATGTCCCTCTATTTGGCTCTAAATTCAAATATGTTGGTGTCAAGATTTTATTACCTAAAATTCAAATATTTAAAGTTGGTTGTCAGGATTTAATTTTTGGGAAATTAGAGAAAACGCCTATAAATACCTAGTCTTTTTACCATTTGAAACAAGAACAAGAAAGAGAGAACAAATTCAAATTTTGGAGAAAAGGAAGAAGTAAGAGATCATTACATTTTATCACATACATTCATATTTGCAAGTCTTCAAGCTTATTTTCATATTTGATCAAGTCTTACTCCATGATTGAAGGTTGATGACAATAGAAGAGCATGATGGATTCTAGGTTTGGAAAGTTATTTTAGCCATTTTCTACAACCTAATGACTTGTTTCCTAATTTTTCTCATCTTCAAGCTTTACTTGCAGCCAAGGCAAGGTATCATTATGTTTCAAAATTATTAAATTATTTGACTCCCTCTTAGTTAGATCTTGTCATTTTTCATTTAAGAATCCTCTCTAATGTACTTGAGTAGGATTTTATGTACTTTCAGCTCATAACAACCTTAGATTCACTTAAGTTTAAGGCACACACACTGTTATTTTTATTCTATTGGCTATTGTGGAGGTAGAAATGCCAAATAAGGGGTTTGATTGAGGCAAACTCCTATATAACTACCATCTACCCTTCCTTTTTGCAGATGTATTGCAGGTCTAGATCCATAGATGAAGATTTGTAGAGTGGAAAATAGAAAGAAAATAGAGTGCCACAAGTCCAACTTTTCATATCCAAAACAAGCCTATTAGGACATAGGTGCCCTAGGCACCTCTGTCCTACCAAAAAAACTTCATATTTTTAGGATAAGTGCACAAAACTTTTCCTTTCTCAAATCTAGTGTCAAAAATTTTGTTATGGCTTGTGTTTTCATATTAGGGCATGTAGTTTAATTATGTTAATTAAATCAATTTCCAAGGCTCTAAAGGATCATATCCAAGTATAATTGACTCACCTTCATGGTTGAAATCCAATCTAATCCCCTTGATTTGCATCCTAATGTTCTCTTGAAAAAGGATTAATTATGTTAGTGTTCTATGAGCTAGACCTAGGATCCATTTTTCATCAAAACACTTTTGATAAAACTTATCTAAACTATTGGGATCACTCTATAATTATGAATGAAATTACTTGTAGCAACCTCATTCAACCTTCCAAGCTCCCAATGGAGAACATACACTGTCCTAAGAGATGTGTGGAAAAACTAGGGGAAATCTACAAAGGATGTCCTCTACTGTAATGAACAAGGTACCATCAACCTAGAATGTTACAAGTGTGAGGATGGCACTAAATTAAATACCTATAACCCAAAAAAAACTTTCTAGTATCCTAAATTTTTCTAGCTGCATTCTTGAGCATGTAAATAAATATTGGAACTTAAAAGAAAATTAGGAAAGATGGAAAAAGGTGTTTTCATAAAATTGGAATAGTGGTATTGAGATAAAAAAAAGTATTTCTTTAAATGGATTCTCTTACTCAAAAGACTACATATTACTGTAAATGTTAACATTGTTGATACATGTGAGTTGTGCAAAAAATCAAAAACTATTGAACATATTTTTTTGATTGTTTGTTTGCAAAAGAATTTTGGTTAATGTTTTGTGTAGGAATGTTAGGGGGAGAGAATTTGAACCCCACTATCAAACAAGAAATATTATTTGGGAAAATTGTAAATGTTGGAAAAGATGCAAATCTATTTTGGCTTTCACTTACTACTGAAATTTTATGGCATATTTGTGAATTTAGGAATGGGGAAAAGTACCAAGGGAGAAAAATCTAGCACTTACTAAGCCTTCTAGAAGGTGTTGCAAGATATTTTCCCTTAGTCTCCTTGTGTTGTGTAGTGAGACACTTGGGTTCGTGACATGGCTTAACCACCTCCTATGGATCTTGGATCTTGTATAAATCTAGTGGTTGTATCGGGCATTAACAGGTCACTCTTTTGGTGCAACGACAACCGCCTATGCAATAAATGGTATCAAAGTCGAAGTCACAAGTTCAAACCCCTCACTTGCGTTGGGGGGGATGGTTGCAAGAGTTTTTCCTTTGGCCTCCTTGTGTTGTGTAGCATGGTGCTTGGGTTCATGGCATGGCTTAACTACCTCCTATGGATCTTAGATCTTGTATAAATTTGGTGGTTGTATCAAGCATTAATAGGTTAATCTTTTGGTGCAACGATAGCTTCATGTACAACAGAAGACTCATACAGTTCTCTATTGCATTGCAAGTATCAATGATGAGGAAAATGGAAAAGGGAAAAAAATTGAAGACATCAAAGAGGATATTAGTACCATAAGGCATTAGCAACTTAGTGGAGAAGACAAACGGTCATTCAAAGAAGATCTCATAGAGTTCCAAAGACATTACAACAACATATTCAAAGGAGAAGTTAGCAACAAGGCACTGTGTGTATAGGAATGGACCTAAGTACCTTCATTTCCAACTCTATAACTTCAAAAAAGTAGACAAAATAGTTGTATAGGGCTGCAAAAAATGCACAATAACAACTATGTGGGTAACATAATGCATGTATGTCATATGTATAGTCAAATTGTATGTAACCAAACACAATAACTATAAATAGCATCTGATCATGTGTAATATGCCTTAACAAGAAATAAATATAACAGCTGATTGAAAGATGTAATGATTTAATCAACTATATTTAATACAAAAAAGTATGTAATGTTTAAATTTTAAGATTATTTATTTATTAGTTAGAGTTTAATCTTTTAGATTAAACTGTGTATGATTTTCAATCGACATTTTAGATCACACTCAATGGTCCATCATCAGGAAAAGGAAAGAGTGATGATGGATCACTGATTTGATCTAAAACATTGATTGAAACTCAAACACGATTTAATCCAAAAGATTACTCCAAATAACTTCGTGGATTGTGGAAAACTCATACCAACTATTATTTATTTAATAATTTTTAAACAAAAATATCATAAAACTTGAAATGACATAACTTACTATTGTTTACTAAATTTTGATTTTAAAAATAAAACAAGTGTGACCAACCATGAAATAATTCTTTACACACTAAATAAATTGTGTTACAATTATTTTAGGTCAAATTAGTTGGGTCATACATGAGGGATTTTAGAATTATACCTTAAAATCCCACTAAATAATTAATAAAAGTATATATTTGCTAAAAAATGAAAAATATCTAGACCAAATTTCAACATCATATACATGCATCTATAAAATATTTTTAAAAACAATTTCATTTTATTATTATTTTATGTTGACTATGCATGTGCATATTTTGGCCTTTAGAATAATTTTTTTAAAAGGCTACTTTTATAAATCAACTACGTAACCAATTTTTTAGCATTTAGATATTAGAATAAATTATATATTTGAAAATTAGAAACGAAACCATACATCTCATATGCATACACCATGTTAATAGTCTATCTATAAGTGCTTCAACTCTTTACCCCAATTACAACAAACTTTGATTTTCAAGAAAAATAATTCCATTTTTTTGACCATTTTCTACCTCCATTATCTTGCACTTACCCACTTGTTGCACTACTATTACATTTTGTAGGACCAAGTAACTTTAGGTAAGTCAAGTCTTGTACCTATTGGATACAATACATCTATGATCTAAGTTTTTCTAGTATTGACAATAGCAATTCCAAATACTAAGGTCAAATGATAACAAAGAAAAATATTTTAGTGTTTCCAATATGCATAGTTGGAGCAACTCAATTCATGTGAAGAAAATAGATACATCTTTTACCACTTAAAAATTAAAATATTGATGAAAAATTAGCATAAATAAATTATTTATGAACAAATATTTTTAAAATTTAACATACAATGATCATAAAACAATAACAAATATAAAACCGATGCAATGTAATTCCTTTGAATATGTTAGTAACTAGAAGAGGATAAATTCCTATGTCAAATAAATTTTACTTTCAAAATAGAGATAATTTCAAATCCATAAGTAATTTGATTACAAAAAAACTACAAGATTAGTTTTGTTAACAACACTGTCAATCATATGCAACATGTTAAACATGACAATTTGATAGGAGATAACTTCTTATCTAAGAAAAAATAAAGCTTTATAATGTCTCTAAGCTATTGAGCAAAGCATAAGAGACACCTACATAAACAAAATGATCTAGATTAGCATGGAGAGTATTTGAAAAATATAGAGTTGTTTGTAATGATTCAGATATAATAATAATAATAATAATTAAAAAAAAAACATGAGTTCAACCCAATTAAATAGATATGTGCAACTTAGCATGTAAAATGCACATTTAGGTATTCATATAAAAATGTGCATGGACTATAATTACATGTTCATTTAAAAATAAAAAGAGAATCATTTCTATTTTATTTTTATAAGCCTTAATAAATGTCAAGTCTAAATTATTCTTAAATGTATCTATGTAGTTATAGACATGTTAGATTTGTTTACATGAATTCTTTTATATTTGAGATAGAATGGCATAGGGGTAGATATGGTATATCCATGCATCAAGACTAATTTGTGAATAAACTGGATTATATTTTAATCATTTCAAACAACTATATATTTTTTTAAATGTTTTGTATACTAATCTAGACCCTTGTTTATTTGTGCAAGTAGTTTTTTTTACATTTCTCGATAAACAACACCTATTTATCTATTGTAGGGAATTTAAATCCTTTCCAAATTTGGTAGATAATTATCTCATCATCCATATCAAGGACATTGTATGCAATGATTAATAAATGAAGCTATAAAGAAAATTGTAATTTATATTTCAATATCATTTGTGCTATTGATTTTGAGCCATATCTCATAGCTATTGTCCATTGATAATTAGAAAGAGTGAGATTGATAATCTCACATAAGGATTTTTATGAGCTTAGGTATTATATACATCTATATTAATGATGAGATGAACATATTTCCTAATAAAAAGATGTCTTAAGTGAACCGAAAATGCATCCCAAAGAATCTTGCATGTCTTTGATACTTAGTAATAGATGCAATCTAATTCTTGAATGGCTTGATAAAATTTTATTTTTAAAGTTTCTAATTTTTTATTTGCAAAATCAATGAAAAATTATGTCCAATTAGAAATCAAGTGATATTAAAAAATAAATAGCTTCCAATATTTTTTTTAGTCCCTATCATACATGAAGTCTATAGTTTTCTCAAAAAAATATTTTTTTTGTATTAAACACCATTTAAGGAAAAATCTAAGCAATTTCACAATGTTTGAAGGTCAAATTGTTGTAGGAAATGTGTGAAACACATGTTTTCCTTCAAAAAATCTACTACACAAATTACAAAGATAGGTTGTGGAATGCCTTGATATCAAATTTCTCCTTATAGATAGTATGTTCTCCACCATCTATTACACTCAATGTCGTACCCTCAATCCTAGTGACTATCATTTATGTAGATATAATTATCACAATAATTCCCTTGATGAATAATTATTTGCAAAGCTTGATGTAGGGTGCTGATGTGTTTTTTATGCACGTCTAAACACAGGTAATGCATACGTACATCACCTCTCTTGAAAGAAAATCTTCCATAATCAGATTGCAGAACACTATCCCAAGGTCTCTAATGTCAGGTCTTGACAGTGCTTGGAATACCTCAGTCGATTCATGTGATTTGTTGGAATCACAAGGTGGACTTACGGATGAGTTACAAAGTGTGGGAAGTGGAGTTTGCAAATGGAGTTCTTAAGGTGAAAAAATTATTGCTCAGCTGTTGCAGGTTCAAACAGTAGTCTAGAACTCATATTTTAACTTGATTTGGCTTTACAATGTGCAATGAACATTAGCATAGGTTACTTATTAAAAAAAAGGAAAAAGGGAAGGGAAGAGAGAAGGTTCCTAGATCTGAAACTATGAATGGACAATGATCATGGAGGCTACTACAATAGACAAACTCCCTAAACTGGGTTTTGCTTGACAAGAGAACCTACAGCTACACAAAACTAGTGCAATCTCCTAAGGTCTACAAATTTTTAGATTGCACATGCAAATCATGAACATGTAATTGAACTAGGTTGTAGCAATGACAGAAAGAATCCCAAGCTAACTTTGCATAGTAGCTTGTCATCAACAAGTGCTAAAAGTATGGGTTGAAAGCTCATCAAATACCATAACAACAATTTCCATTATCACTTCTATTCAAGAATATACAACTAAAACTAATATGGAAGGTAAAACCATGCATGCAAGATGAGAAAACTCAAAGAGAACATCCATAAAATCATGCAATTTTGTCTTTTATTGCTGCAAATTCCTTTTACACTAGCTCTCCAACCATTTACAAATGAGGGGGAGACCCCTATTTATAGTTTTCCAAAGCCTAAATGAATGGTTAGGATCAATTTACAATGAATGGATCAGATTTGTTTACATTAGGGTTTCACCTACCCTCGCAATATTCGGCAATTTAAAATACAACTTTTGCCTTTTCCCTATTTTGTCTTGTAGTGGCTAGTCACTGTAGCAATTTTGTCTTCCAGTTGATTTCCCTTTTGCTATAGTTGAAACTGTTCAAAAGATGCCTTCAGTTGATGCGCTCACAACATTTCTTCAGTTAATCAAATGAGCCATGTTTACAGATTTGCATCATGGTGGAGTAGATTGATTTCCCTTGATCTAGGTGGACAACTCGTTAAAGATCATCATCATCTAGTGAAAAGTAGGATAGCTCCCGCCTTCTTTCTTCAACCCCACCCTCTATAGTTTTGTCACTGACTTCCTTGACATAGGCCTACTTCTAATGTCAGTCCTATTGATGGGTGCTAGGGGGAGAGGCAAGCATAAAATGAATGGTGAAAGGATCAATGTGCTTTTTCCTTGTTTAGCCTTCTCAATGGGTCTCCCTGATAAACCCACGGTAGGTTTCTTAAATCCTGCATACATGAAGTGTTGTAAGTGCTTTCATACACAAATCAAGGAAAACATTAGTCAAATCCTACAAACTCCTTGTTAGATCCATCCATGCATCATCAAAAGATCATAATATCCATCATTGTTCCACATTTGGAGCTTATTTGGACCATAAACATTAATGCATGCTCAAGGGTGCAAGCGCCATAGGGTGGAAGGATGGTGGATGGTAGATGGCGGGCAGATAGTGAATGGTCGGTGGAAGGTGGACGGCGAACGAAAGGCAGATGACAGACAGAAGGTGGATGGCGGACAGAAGGCGGACGACGGACGGCAGGCAGAAGGCAGAAGGTGAACGGCCATAGAGGGACAGCGGCCCAACAAGGAAGTTTTGAAACTTCACAAAACTTAGCGAATGTGATATTTTTCAATTTTAGCACATGGGAAAGGGGGTAGAAAGAGTTCCAAGACATGCTTCTTTAAGATTTGACTCATTTTAAAAAATGCAAAAATTTGGAAGGGGGAAGCTGGAGAGTTGCCGCCCTTTTGAAATGGAAATGAGCACACAGCAGCTCGACATGAAAGTCTCAATGGCAATGGAGGGATGGTGGCCTGACAAGGAAGTCCCAACAATGACAGAGGGATGACAGCCCAACAAGGAAGTCTCGACAACGACGGAGGGACGGCAGCCCGACAAGGAAGTTCCCAAACAGCCACGGACAGATGGCGGCCCAAAAGGGAATTTTCGTGATGTCTAAGAACATGGAAAATTTGATCCAAACCCCTTTAGGAATGTGAAGTCACTCACTTTATGGGCCCTAGATGATGAAACTTGAAGTTTGCACCCATTTCAAAAATGCAGAGATTTGGAAGGTGGAAGCCTAAGGGTCGCCACCCTTTTGAAAGGACAATGAGCACACGACGGCCTGACATGAAAGTTTTGATGGTGACAGAGGGATGATGGCTCGACATGGAAGTCCCGACAGCGACAGAGGGATGGCAGCCTAATAAGGAAGTTCTAATGGCGACGAAGGGATGACAACCCGAAATGAAATTTCTGCAACTTCCCAAAACTTAACAAAACCTTGGAAGTTCACTTAGGCACCACAAAAACATCCCAAATCCATAAGCAACTTGTCCCCAAAGTCAAAGAATGAAGGAAAAATTGAATCAAGCGATCAGGGACCAAGTCAGCAGGAACAGGGCAAAAGGCAGAAAAAGGAAGGGGGGACTTTGTTTCTCCCCAGATTCAAATGCCCCAGGTAAAATGAAGGGAGGGGGGTTGCTTTTATAGGCCAATTTCCATTAATGGCATGCATTGATTTCTTTGTATGGAAAACCCAAGTTAGGTGAGATGTGGAATCTCTCACTCATTTGGATTCTTGGTCAAGGCTCGGACGGAGAAACTAAGTGTAGATCCCACCATGCAGGTGGAAGTTGGGTGTCAGTCGCCACTCAGTGGAGAAACATGAGTGGCAACCCACATAAGGTGACCCGTAATTGTGGGTTCACGAGGCCTGAAGGTCATCGGGGTAAAAGACCAAGGGAAACCCGTAAGCCAAGTTCTACAAATTTCAAAAGACTTAGCAAAATTTAGGCATGCAAATGAATTTGGTCAAGTGTTTGATTGTTTCAAGGCATGTGACCAACTTAGGCTCTAGGAAAGGGGCACACGAATTGAGGTAGGAGCAAAAATGACCCAATAGGAGCAGGAACAATCCATCGAGAGCGAAAAAGAGGGGGTCCCTACCTACGGCGAGGCGTGTGTGTAAAACATGCACAACAAATGGTGAATCACTGGGGAAATGCTCCATAGCATTTCAATGAAAAAATGGAATCATGAACCGAGAATCTTAGGTACCGACCTTCACACTAGGGAAAACAAACCAAAAACTTGACCAAAAGATCAAAACCACTAGCCAACCCATCCTTTAGTATGTTTAAAATCCAAGTGTGTGCAATTGTGTTAATTCACATCCTTTAGTTGCTATAGGAACCCAAGCTCCGTCAAGTTAAGCTACGTAGTTATTCTAAATCCAAAAGCATCTAGGACATTTCTTCTCTGCCAGTCAGGTGTCCATAGCCCTGACAAGGTTATCATTGTGATTCTCCTGAACATTGCTCTACTACTGGCTAGGTGTCCATAGCCCTAGTAGAGTTGCTCAGATCCTCCTAAAAGGTTAAATTTTCTTCTTCTTCTTTTTTTGATTTTAAATGTTTTTTTTCTTTCTTTTGTTTCTTTTCTTTTGATCTTTCTCTTTTCAATTCCTTTCATTTCAACCTGCAAGCAATGAAGCTCACGTTCAAGGCTAAGAATCATAGTGGCGTTGAAGCAAAATTTTATATTTTTCACTTAACTAGACTTCACAACAGGACCCACAGTGACCTTTAGATTCTTAAAATATGTGAGATATAAGATTCCAAAATACATTAGATTTGGACCAACCAACAGCTTATCCTCTTTGAATCAAATGTCCAAATTAGTTGACACTAACAGAAGACCTTCACCATCCACTCTGAAAACTTGATTAGAGTTTAACAAAGAAATACATAGAACAACCCTAGGTGATAAGTATGGTTGTTGTGTGCACAGATGTGCCCAACTAAAAGCAAAGGGACCCCAAGCAAAGCAGCTTTAAAGCGAAAGCAAACAAAAAGAAAACACCTAAACTAACCAAAGTGGGACAATGAAAGCAAACAACAAAGAAACTACTCTAAAGCAAACAACCTATAGCAAACCAACTAACCTAAGAAAAGAAAGAAAGCAGAGTATTTAAAGGAAACCTACACTACTCAAAATGGACTATGCACAAAGATATTTACAAAGAACAACATTCAAGAAAGGCAAACCGACACTCACACCCATTGGGCTTCGTAATTCATACACAAGAAGACAGGAAGTAGTTATAGTTCTTAACCATGTAGATTCATCCTTATACTCAGAAAAATGAAGTTTAATATTGTAGCATTCAAATTTAATCACATTCAAGAAAAATCAGCAATTGAGGTGATTTGTTGAATTCATGGTTGATCCATAAGCAAGTTTTCCTTCCCTCATTCCCATAATCAAAATGATAAACACAACTATGAAAATTAACAGGGGAAAGGAAGGATAGAACCTGGATGTCATCACATAGAGGTGGCAGCATTAGTCAGTCAAGAGCGAGCACTGCATCATCAATGGTCGTGTTGGCAGCCTCAAATGGAGGGACTGGATGGCACAACATTTCTGATCTTGGGCTTGCATAGGGCTAGGAGGATGGAACAAAAAGCACCTCTTCCAAGCTACTAATGGGACCCATAGACCCTATCGGTTGTTCTTCAAGGAAAAACACTTCATCACGTGGGTCATATATAGTCCATGGCTCCACTTGATTGATGTCTTCAAAAGGAAAAGTGTTGTCCCATCTCCTTCCCTAGGTGTTGACTTCAATTTTATGATTTCCAATGTCATAGGACGATGACATGGAAGAATTTGTCCTATTGCATCCCTCTGAACATGTAAGAGGATTAGCAATGGTCAATGCGGCCGAACTCCCAATTGCATCTTGTAGTTGGTCAATTTTGTCATACTTGTTGGTAGCCATCAGAACACCCCCACCTTTGTCTTCTTCTCTTTGTTGGTCATGCATCTCATCATGATGTTCACTCATTTCCTCTTACTCACTATTGTTGTAGATGGAGAAGGAGTTCCTCTCCCAATTTGGAAACTCTAATGCTTCGCTGTTTGGAAGTTCAAGTAGTAGGCCTTCATCACCCCCATCTTCTAAGATGTATTCTTCTTCAATGTTGGTATACCTCATCAATATAGCTCCCAATAGAAAGAATTCATCAATGGATGACACCTCATCAAGGGGACCAAAATCTACTACGCAATTTCCTTCCAAAGACTCACCATAAAGCCTATCATCCATGGTGCACAAATTCTCCTCAAGAGGAAGAAATTCTTGATGACTAGGGGACAACATTCTTGTTGATCTACTTCATCACTCGGAAGCTCGAGACTGTATTGTTCTCCTTCTTTTATTATTTTTCCAACATCCTCTTGAGGCATGTCTTTAGCTGAGTCATCATTCGATTTAGGCTTTTGGTCTTCTTCTTCGATCTAGGCAGCAAGTAGAGGAGTGCGAGCACTTGGCTACTCCACTTGTCCTCTAACTTGTTCGATAGCCTCTTTGCATAGCTCTCATGCAAACTCATAATGTGATGAATCGTGGAGTCTACACCAATTTGGTAGCAGCAATACCTCTAGATCCACTTGATGTCTTAGTTCAGACCAATATTTTTCTAATCTGGAGATGAGTTTGCTATATCTTTCCATTATTGGGCCCTCATCATCACTTGAAAAGGAAATCTGATAGTGAACATCCATGACATATGATTGTTCCCACTCCCCCAAAATCTTCATTTTTGGAAGCTTGGTCATTGTCATCCATGAGGGAGGGGTCTTCTAATCTGATCTCGCTTATACTTTGGTCATCATTTTTTGTTGCTCCTAAGTTGTCAACCTCTTCCTCTTTCTAATTTTAAGTATCTTCATTGGCTCCCCCAGCATACGTTGTTGCAAACTTTGTTGATCCATCCTCAATTTCCAATGGATCCTCTTCTAGAGTGGAAGACTATTTTTTGCCAATGAAGGACAGACTCTCTAACTCCCTTTTGATTGAATTTTCATCAAAGCTTTCTACTATCCTACGGAAATCAACTTCTTCCTTTCTATTTTCAGCTTTAGTGTTTGTTGTCCCAGCACTAGTTTGTGTCAAATTCCTTGGTTCATCTTCAAATTATTTTCCTCCAAAGGTTGACAGCTCTTTTGCCTCATGGGATGACTCGTCTGCATTGAAAGTTGACTGCTCCAACTTGTTCAAACAACCCTTGGCTTGAGCGATGATAAGCAAGTGAATTCAGAGTGGGGTGCATTGTGAAATCTGCACCAACTAGACATCAATATTTTCTGCAATCTTGGCCCATCTTTGCTGCCCAAACACTCTTGGATCAGCCCCTTGAATGCCTTAGCTACCATGGTTGTCAACTCTTCTTTTGGGTTTGCAAGGGATAAAGGTTGATATAATTCCCAAAAGGGAATTTCTCCTTGCAAGACTCTCTCAATTCTGCTTAAGAAAGTCAGACACCACAACTCGTTGTGTCTATGTGTGCCATGGATCTGGCATCTATCCGCCAATGCAAATTGATGTAGTGGTATCCTCAATCTTCTATTCAAATCGGCATGCCACTGAGTGATGTTAATTTGCACGTGCTGCCCATTTCAACTCAACTTTTGTTTTCCTTCAAAAAAAATTGATTTTAAGTTTTAGCATTAAAAGAGATCTCCTTATCATAGATTTCTTCTTGAAAGTGCCCTTTTTAACTTCCAACTTTCAACTTTTTAGGCTCAACATGCCAGCCCTCCTTCTAGCACCAGTTTTGTTGATGTGTTTTTTATGCACTTCTCAACATAGGTAATGCATAGGTGCATCACCTCTCTTGAAATACAATCTTCCACAATCATATTGTAGAACACTATCCCAAGGTCTCTAATGCCAGGTCTTGGCATTGCTTGGAATACCTCAGTTGATTCATGTGATTTGCTGGAATCACAACGTGGACTTATGGATAAGTTACAAAGTGTGGGAAGTGGAGTTTGCAAATGGAGTTGTTAAGTTGTAGAAATTGTTGCTCAGTTGCTACAGGTTCAAACAATAGTCTAGAACTCCTATTTCAACTTTAGATTTGGCTTTACAATGTGCAATGAACCTTAGCATAGGTTATTTATTAGAAAAAAGGAAAAAGGGCAGGGGAGAGAGAAGGTTCCTAGATCTGAAACTATGAATGAACAGTGATCATGGAGGCTACTACAATAGACAAACTCCCTAAACTGGGTTTTGCTTGACCAAGAGAACCTACAACTACACAAAACCAGTGCAATCTCCTAAGGTCTGTAAATTTTTAGATTGCACATGCACATCATGAACATGCAATTGAACTAGGTTGCAACAATGATAGAAAGAATCCCAAGCTAACTTTGCACAACAACTTATCATCAACAAGTGCTAAAAGTATGGGCTAAAAGCTCATCAAATACCATAACAACAATTTTCATTATCACTTCCATTCAAGAATCTACAACTAAAACTAATATGGAAGGTAGAACCATGCATGCAAGATGAGAAAACTCAAAGAGAACATCCATAAAATCATGCAATGTTGTCTTTTATTGCTGCAAATGCCTTTTACACCAACTCTCCAACCATTTACAAATGAGGGGGAGGACCCTATTTATAGTTTTCCAAAGCCCAAATGAATGGCTATGATCAATTTACAATGAATGGCCTAGATTTGTTTACATTAGGGTTTCACCTACCCCCACAATATTCAACAATTTAAAATACAACTTTTGTCTTTTCCCTATTTTGTCTTGTAGTGGCCAGTCACTGTAGCAATTTTGTCTTCTAGCTGATTGCCCTTTTGCTGTAGCTGAAACTGTTCAAAAGCTGCCTTCAGTTGATGTACTCACAACATTTCTTCAGTTAATCAAACAAGCCCTGTTTGCAAATTTGCATCATGGTGGAGTAGATTGATTTCCCTTGATCCGGGTGGACAACTCCTTAAAGATCATCATCATCTGGTGAAAAGTAGGACAACTCCCACTTGCTTTCTTCAAGCCCACCCCCTATAGTTTTTTCACTGACTTCCTTGACATAGGCCTGCTTATAATGTCAACTCTGTTGATGGGTGCTAGGGGGAGAGGCAAGCATAAACTAAATGGTGAAAGGAGCAATGTGTTTTTTCCTTGTTTAGCCTTCTCGATGGGTCTCCCTGATGGACCCATGGTAGGTTTCTTGAATCCTGCATACATGAAGTGTTATAAGTGCTTTCATACACAAATCAAGGAAAACGTTAGTCAAATCTTGCAAACTCCTTGTTAGATCCATCCATGCATCATCAAAAGATCATAATATTCATCATTGTTCCATATTTGGAGCTTATTTGGACCATAAAAATTAATGTGTGCTCAAGGGTGCAGCGCCATGGGGCAGAAGGATAGTGGATGGCCGGTGGAAGGCGTACGAAGAACGGAAGGTGGACAGTGGACAGTGGACAGAAGGCGGACGACAGAAGGTGGACGACAGATGGGGGGTAGAAGGTGGAAGGCAGCCAGCCATAGAGGGACGACAGCTTGACAAGGAAGTTCTGAAACTTCACAAAACTTAGAAAATTTTATATTTTTCAATTTTAGCGCATGGGAAAAGGGGTAGAAAGAGTGCCAAGACATACTTCCTTAAGATTTGACTCATTTTAAAAATACAAAAATTTGGAAGGGGGAAGTTGGAGGGTCACCGCCCTTTTGAAACGACAATGAGCACACAGTGGCCTGACATGAAAGTCCCAACGATGACGGAGGGTTGGCAGCCTGACAAGGAAGTCTCGACAACGACAGAGGGACGGCATCCCAATAAGGAAGTCCCGACGGCGACAGAGGGACAGCGGCTCGACAAGGAAGTTCCCAAACAGCCATGAAGGGATGACGGGCTGAAAGGGAATTTTCGTAATGTCTAAACACATGAAAAAATTGATCCAAGCCCCTTTAGGCATGTGAAGTCAGTCACTTTATGGGCCCTAGATGATGAAAACTTAAAGTTTGCACCCATTCCGAAAATGTGCAGATTTGGAAGGGGGAAGTTGGAGGGTTGCCGCCCTTTTGAAACGACAATGAGCACATGACAGCTCGACATGAAAGTTCTAACTGTGATGGAGGGACAGTGGCCTGACAATGAAGTTCTAGCGACGACAGAGGGACAGCGACCTGACAATGAAGTTCCAGCGACGACAGAGGGACAGCGACCTGACATGGAAGTCCCGACGGCGATGGAGGGACGACGGCCCGACAAGGAAGTTCTAATGGCGACAGAGGGATGGCAGCCCAACATGAATTTTTTGCAACTTCCCAAAACTTAACGAAACCTTGGCAGTTCACTTAGGCACCACAAAAACATCCCAAATCCATAGGAAACTTGTCCCCAAAGTCAAAAAATGAAGGAAAAAGTGAATCAAGCAATCAAGAACCAAGTCAGCAGGAACAAGGCAAAAAAAGGAAGGGGGGACTTTATTTCTCCCTAGATTTGAATGCCCTAGGTAAAATGAAGGGTAGGGGGCAGTGTTTATAGGCCAATTTCCATTAATGACATGCATTGATTTCTTTGTATGGCAGACCCAGGTTAGGTGATATGTGGAATCTCTCACTCGTTTGGATGCTTGGTCAAGGCTCAAATGGAGAAACTAAGTGTGGATCCTGCCATGCGGGTGGAAGTTGGGCGTCAGTCACCACTCAGTGGTGAAACATGAGCGGTGACCCGCAGTTGCGGGTCTGTGAGGCCCTAAAGGATGCCGGGGCAAAAGACCAAGGGAAACCCACAAGCCAAGTTCTGCAAAAGAAAAAGACTTAGCGAAATTTAGGTGCATAAATGAATTTGGTCAAGGAGTGTTTGATTGTTTTAAGGCATGTGACCAACTTAGGCTCTGGGAAAGGGGCACGCAAATTAAGGGAGGAGTAAAAATGACCCAACAGGAGCAGGAACGAGCTATCGAGAGCAAAAAAGAGGGGGTCCCTACCTACGACAAGGCGTGTGTGCAAAACATGCACAACATAGGGTAAGGTACAAACATGTGCATGGGTGGGTTATCCAAGACAACTAACAAGTAGGAGGGTCAACCTAAGCAATCATAGTTTTTGGACAATACAAACCAAGTTTAATATATGTGTGTGTCATTTTCTTATTTTCATAATCAAATATTTGAATCTCTAATTGCCTTAATATAGGCATATAAGGGATTTGAAAGAAAAATGAATGACAATCATGATTTAAACTACACATAAGGCCTCGAGAACCTTAACTCTAACATATGGAGTAGTCTAGCAACACAAGGCACCATAAGAATCAGTTATGAATTTTTATAGGAGGAAAATAGAATTTTATATATGGATCACAAACACATTCTAATGTATAACCCCTTAACATTAGGATTACATATAATGCAATAAATATAAGGTAAAATACAAAAAAAGCTGCAACTATATGAAGTTAATGGATGAATTGATAGCTAAAAGGTTGTTATTCTAGCAAGAACTCTAGAGAGCAAAAACCATATAGTAAAAAGTAGTAAAATGGTAGCTCATCTCAAAAAATGTTTGAAACACCAATTGAGCTTGTGTAGTTCTTTGGTCATTAACTTCTAGGTGGGAGGCTACTCACTCATAAATTGTATATTTGATAAATAAAAATTAGTGAAAAAATCCAAGAAATCCTCCTTGCATGCATTATAAGAAGTAAGAAACCTATATGAATGCTCATATTAGAGGCAAGTAAGTCTTGCAAAATAAATGTGCATTCCTCATTGGAGGTAGATTAGGTAGACCCACATCATTAAAAGCCTCTTTCTATTACAAAATAAAACACATAATTTATCATTACTACATCTATTAGGAATCTCATAATTTTGTAGATGACTCACTTACTTAATTGCATGTATACATACATTTACTTCTATGACTAAAATAATTTATGCATAAATTTCATCTTTCTCTTGCTCAACCTATCAAAGACACCCATCTACTCAACCTATCAAATACACAAAAAGTTTATACAAATTATATGGCTCTAGGAAAATTCACTGCCAACAATTCACCAACAAAAAATTCACCGTCAACAATTCACCGCAGGAAAATTCACCACCACTAGCAATTCACCGCCATGGAAAATGTCAAAAAAATCATGCAATTAATTTTTCGTGTGGTGAATTGTCATGGCGATGAATTTTCCCACGATAAATTATTGACAGTGAATTTTTTCGTCGATAAATTGCTCACAATGAATTTGTTGTATGCCAAATTATGCATTAGAAAACTAAAACTACAATTGTAAACAATCACTCTAATAACACCCACAAAATTTAAAAAATAAAAATAAAAATTATTATAATCTACAAATAACACCCACAAAATAAAACATGAAAAGAAATGATGTAATCTACAATTTGCATGCAAAGTCATGTCACCAGCTATCTTAATAAGCTACAATAAAATTTGAAAAAAAAAATGTTTTGAAGAAGGTTAAAATGCGAAAGCTATAAATAGAAATATTTGGGTCCCAATGTAAATGGGGACACTCCATAAAAAATTAAAAAGGTTAAAGCACCTATTATGAGGGAGAGGGAAAATTATAACTACAATTGAAAGCTTGTACGAGGACCGAAAAAAATCCTCACAGGTGTCAAATTCCTACTTTCTTTCAAACTTCTCTTAAGTACGAATTAAGCAAAACCCTTTTTGACGTGGTATTAATGATTATTGCTAGACGACTTCTGGATTTGATTGTGTAAGAGTTTTTTGCATCAACGTTTCGGATCACACTCCGTGATCCATCATCAGGATAGTTGAGAGCTCAAGGAGAAATCATGATGATGGATCACGGAGTGTGATCCGAAACGTTTATAGTTAGTTCTTGGTCTGCAACTTATCATTTTTCTCCTTGAGCTCTCAACTATCCTGATGATGGATCACAGAGTGTGATCCGAAACATTTTTTCCGAAACGTTGATGCAAAAAACTCTTACACAATCAAATCCAAAAGTCGTCTAGCAATAATCAATATGGATTGTGGAAATGTGATATCTTTAAGTGGTATTAATGATTTTCAAATAATTATCTTTTTTTCCCCACGTGCAATATCTTTTGAATTTTAGAATGTAATTCGTGTGACTTGGAATGGTAGGCTTTTAGTCTTTAGGATTTTTTTAATATTTATATACCTATGTAAGTTTGTCCATCAAGTCCAAATTTAGAGGAGCATTAACGTGAATACATTATAACCTATAACCTTTGTAATTTAAGGAAGTCCTACAAATTATCAGCATTACTTGTTAAAACCGTTAAACATTTTTTGTTTTGTTTTGTTTTGTATGACTGTTTGATAGATATGGGCTTTACTTCATATTGATATTTCTATTAAGTCTGATTAGAAAGCAAAATAGTGAAAATTATATGTTTATAAGTGAGTTTGGGTTTGATTTGGATTCATTTTGATTAGAGTGTTTTTAATGTAACAATTAATTTATAATTGACATTTTGTATAATTTTGCTTTTTAAAATTATTATATTTTGGTTCTATTATTAGTCATTTCAAAGGCTTGATCCTCATTCCTAGATAATCCATCCATTGAGGTCAAAGCGAGAAATTGGATCCCCTTTTAGTGGAAATCCTGTAAGGAGAAAAAATATTGATAGGAATGGGTACTCATCTAGGAATGGGATCTTGAACCTAAACTCCTACATGTATGGAATGAGTATCCATTATGGTTTGAGATCCCATTACTAAGCAAGTGCCCATTACAAATGTGTGCACAATTAGGAATGGGTACTCATTCCTTAAAGGTATTAATTTTTTTCTTCCCTATGAGCTCATTTTCTTCTCTATTCACATGGCAAGGATGATTGGGAAAAGCGTTTAGAATGCTTATCCAAATCAAGTAACCTCAACAACTCATTTTTTTTTACCTCATCCCTCCACAAAATTCAACTTGCCATGTTTCCAAGTAGGTAGCTTGTCTATTTACATTTTTCAATGCCTTTTTTATAATTTTTTTCTATTTTTGAATTTAAATTTAGCTTGTTAAACCTAGAACTCTAAACCAAACAATTTTCATTGAAAAAAAAAAAACCTAATACATTTAAACCATAATCTATAAACCCCAAATTCAAAATTTAAGGTTTGAAACTTAGATTTGATTTAGTTTAATTTATGATATAATAGAAATCCTACAAATATCAATTGATAATAGATTAATAGGTAGATTTATATTTCTAGTGTTTAGGATTAGTTATCAACATTATATTTCAACTTATATATTCATATTAGATGTCACTTTGGGTATTTGAACTTGGATCTCCATAGTGACAAGCTAATGATTTAACCAAATGAGCTCAACCTCTTTTACCCTTGTCTCATAATTATTATTAATGTGGTACTTACTCAGTATGTTTTATTATTATTATAAATTAGAAAATTGACTTTCAGACATAGAGATAATAGGAAGCAAAGCAAACAACCACAATCTACAATCCTCTACTCAAATATGATCCAATTTAATCAATAGAAAATGTGCAACATGGATAAAATCATATTCAAACAAATGATACCTTCACCTTTATCGTGTTGTCATAGATTACTTCCATTGTTCTTCTTATTTTCTTTTGCTCTCAAAAATTGGTATGCTCTTTCGCCTTAAGCTTCAAGTGTATCTGATGATCACAATGATGCAAACGCGAAAGTTTTATGGTTAGCCATTAACATGCTATGAAGGCTTGCTTTTATAGAAATTCTTGATTCAAATGAACGATGCAGATTCAAAGATGAAAGATGGAGATCAATGGTCAAGGTTTGTTGAGAGGAAATAGATTGGAGTTAACTGGTTTGATTCATTTAATCAAGGGAATTGATTGGTCAATCAATGGAATTTGATTGATTAATCAATGGGATTGATTGATTAGTCAATGTATGAGAGGATAATTATTAATTAAATAATTAAATAATCATTGGAGGAACGTGCAAGTAAAGATTAATTAATAAATAAATGTCTATTTATTAATAGGTAATGTTGGGATGAAATAGGGAAATTAAATGACTAATTTAATTATTTAATCTAGAAGTGGGAAAGTGGTTAATTAAATAATTAATAATAATTACTTAATTTAAGAAGGGTGTTAAATGTTAATTAAACAATTAATGATAACTATTTAATCAAATAGAAGAATAAATGTAATTAGCGACATAATTAAATAAATAAGGTTTATTTAATTAATCAAGAAGATTAATGATAATTAGGACATAATTTAATAAATAAGATTTATTTAATTAATCAGATAGGGTGAATGAGAATGAATTAATTAAATAATGTAAAGTCACTTAATTAATAGTAGAATATGATTTTTGATAATAATTAAATAATAAAGTATTATTTAATACTTAGGAGAAAAGGGTGAAAATTAGTAAAAGGGTGTTACTCGCAAACTAGGACAATTTCGGGTATCTACATTTTGCCCCTCTTTAATACAATGTGATTTTATAGCATTGTGTCAAAGAAAATACAAAAAATTGTGCTCAAGAGTTGCCCCGGTGACAATGGGATAGGATGGTGCCCCCTCAGAAAAATTTGTAATTTAAAAAAAAAAATAGAAAGTTGTTCTGATAAGCTAATTTTATAGTGGTATTCATGTTGGTAGCAAAATATTTTGATTTTAGGACATTCAGGGTGTCTATTTTAGCATTTGAAGGTGAAAGTTGATGCACCCAATTATAAACGGGGGTTGAACATGCCACCTAAGGTCTATAAATAGGCCCTAGGGGGGGTCAAAAAGAGTCATTTGTGCATTTTGTTTTTAGAAGTTTACATCTTTGAGTGGAGATTATGTCATAGAGCCTTGGGGAGATGTCACGTGTTTCAGTCACCTCGCATCGTAGTTATCAAGTTTGGACCTTCCGATGACTTGAGGGGTCAAATAGTGCGGTATGTAACCCTTTCTCACTTTGAATTTTTGTCATTTTTTAGTATATTTTTGGGATCAAAAATGACCAAACAGATGTGATGCAATTTTTGCACCGTAAATGTAGTCATGTTCGCTGCATATGTTGGCGGGTGCACCACATGTGTAGTGTGCCGCAACTATTAAACAAAGTCACATTTGTTCTAGGTTTCTTGCAATTGTATTGTGCACTGCAACTACTATGTTGCATCACATATGTACGGTAGAACAATGCATGTGTTTTATGGCAACGTATTTTTCTAATAGTGCATCGCATATGCTTAGCCTCCTCACAATTTCATGTAAGCCACACTGGTGTGACACATCTGTTCAAAGGTGTGATGCATCTAACTGTTTGCAATTTTGACCCTGTTTTTTATTAAATTTTCAATCTGCAAAAGGTCTGGACAATAGGTTCGTTTAGATTTCCTTATTAACATAATGTTCTTTTTGTGAGTGCAAATGAGATTTCCTCTAATTTATACTTCAGAGAGCTAACCCTCCTCATTCAGATTGCGAGATCATCTAAATGATGAGGAGAGGTATGCCCTACATGCCTTGGTATTATACCATGTTACATTCATGCCCGTGACTTGGGCTAACAAGAGATTGTTGACTACTCTTGTTGAGAAATGGCATTCAAAGACAAGCTCATTTTACTGCCTACTAGATAGGCCATAATCAGACTTGAGTATGAATAGTGGATATTGAGCCTTCTTATTCATGATGAGTGTCTTGTTTATGATCCTGACCATGGGCTAGCTATTATTCAGAGATGTTTTGACACTAAGGATCTAGCTCTCCTTAGTGTGGAGGATTATGAGATTCATTGGGAAACACTAGCGAATCAATACGAGTGACTCATACTTGTGATCTGTAGCATCATTGAAGACGTTATTCCTGACTGTCAAGGACATAGATTCCTTGTTGGATGGGAACAAATGCTAGATGGTATGATAGAGTAGGCCATCATATATGCTTTGGGACCTTGCATGCTTTCCATGTTATACTTCCAATTGCACGATGTAGCATATAGAGAGGCTCAGTCTATTAGTTGTCATACCATTATGCTCATGGTGTGGGCTTGGGAATATAATGTTGTTGTCAAACTGCCAGTTGAGAGAGATTCATTGCTAGGGCTTTCTTATGTATATCTATATGGAGGTGTAGTCATAGAGACACGGGTTGGTGATGTAGGATACTAGAGACATGCTATCGACATTATGGATTCTTTTACTTGGAGGCCATATTGTCAGTGTGCTCCCTGAGAAGACGATGGTGAGCATCTGCCATATTATTGGTAGACTCAATATTTGATTGGTTAGAAAATGCAAACATAACACATCATAGAGCACCAGTTGTTTGAGTGGGTGTTGATGAATTTTGGGGAGAAACACGAAGTTCCCATTGGTATTGCAGAGTTTGCTCTATCTTCTCAAGAGGTTCCTCAATGGGGACCTATGATTAGTGTGCAAGTTGCAACACAGGAGATAGATTAGTTGCAGCCAGTTGAGTGGGGTGCCCCTACAAAGTCGGTAGATGTAGGGACCACAAAAAAGTATGATGCATGGTGGTTGTCACACAAGTCGACACCATTGATAGATCCAGATGTGCCTACTCTTATGGAGAGGCTTGGAAAAGGTCCTCATGGTAGATTGTAGAGGAGAGATCATGGGAGAGAAGATGATCATGATTGAGGTGGTGGATGAGGGGATGTTCGTGATGATGGGGGTGAAGGATGGGGGGTAATAGGAGAGGAGATAGGGGTAGGGGTGATAAAGGCAGGGGAGACAAAGGCTGAGAAGATAGATGTGAGCTTCCACCTCATATTTTGAGATGATTACCTCCTATTCGTGAGGAGGGAGAGTAGGAGGTATGGGAACATCAAGAGGTCTGGGTGGAGGAGGTTAGGGTAGAGGAGGTGGATGTTGAGATGGAGGTGTATGTGGGGAAGTTTAAGATGGAGGAGGTGGATGATGATATCATCACGATAGAGGAGGAGGTTGCATGAGATATGGCCATGATGAAGGATTTGGAGGATGTTCCCATCAAAGAAGTCATCCATGATATCATGGAGGAGAATGTCAAGGATAAGGGATAGGGGCCCCAAGCACATAGCCAGGTGTTGTAGGTGTAGGTACAAGAATTATAGGCCCAAGTAGCTCAGATCCCATCATTGCAGGGTCAAGTAGCTCAGTTGATTGCAGAGTGGGACATGGTTGTGATACAAGCACAACAGGCCAAGTGACAGTAAGTGGATTTCATTTCTACTATCAGTGGGGATATGACCGATTTTCCATGCATGTTGTATCAGGATAGTAGGGAGGTATAGTACTACAAATATTTATATGATAGCACAGTGCTAGCATTTGATAGGGCACCAAGCTATCAGGAGAATCAAAGTCGATCCCACTCACGTCGATCATAAAGCAGAGGAGGGGCATCCCAATCGAGGAGATCCCCATACTAGTCACTACACCATTCCCACAATGAGTATCAGAGGCCATCAAGATTAGGGTAGAGATAGGGCAATCTTGCCTTCACTCATTTCTCTTCAGGGGACAAGGGTAGCAAAGGTTAGGCCTATTTTTTGTATATAGACATATTATTTCTATCAAGCTAGCGAGCTCCACTTTTTGACAATATCATGATTTTTTACTATGACACATTATTTTCTGGATATATATGAGATACATCATTTTTGGAGGTGATTACATGATATGTTATATGTATGCATGTTTCTATATGATTGATGTTTATGAATGCATTATGTTATGTTTATGCTTATGTATGGATGGATGGATATGATTTTATGTTATATTTATATGTATGGGTGGATGTATGGATGATGATTCTAACATGCGATGCAAATTTATCTATCTTTTTTGTATTTTCTTATGTAGTATGTATGATCTATATACACATGAGATATGATGTTCTAACATGATTATGGATGCAGGATGATGCAACTCATATATTTTTTTTGTCCTAGCATGCCACCAGGATTACTACGAGACTGTCAAAAGAAATGTTAGTGCAAATAAATGATTAATGAGGATTGAAGGATAGTTAGATGGACCATTCATCCAAATCAAGATTGGTGTATTTGATATTACATGAGATTTCAATAGTGCATGTTTTATCATCATAGAGCATTTTATTATGTGACAAGTAGATGCATGCACACCAAAGCATGAATTGTGAAGATCACCATTATTTTTGTTTGCCTAAATATTATGATATATGGACAAGTAGATATGTGTACATCAAGTTGAGATAAAC